>CM050169.1:156862680-157107680 GCA_027410445.1 Discoglossus pictus
GCAAAAGAGCGATAGAAGCCATCCCATTTATAATATGGTGGGCAAAAGAGCAAAGCCCTCCACTGTACAGTAGTACATATATATACAATGTCTCAAAAACTCCTACTGGAACACAAATAACATTTCATATATTTCATTCCTCTCACGGTTTAGGCTGGACTGCCAGGTTTCTATGATCCTTGTGTTGGAGAAGAGAAGAGCCTAAAGATACTGTATCAGTTCAGAGGAGTCCTCCACCAAGTGATGTCTGGAGATAATGAGCCCCTTAGGATACCAAAACAATGTGAGTGATGTCACTTTCTTGTTTCTAGAGGTTGGAAATATCTTTGAGTAATAATGTCATATATCAGTGAAATATGTATTGTAGTCCCAGATTTTCAGTGCTCTGTCTTCAAGAAGAATTACTAAAGTAAAATATTATTAGAATATTTAAAAAAATAAAACAACCCTTAATTCACTACCTATTATACACAATTATATGTAGTCTTGGCCATCTCTTTTTTGTGTTATGAAGACCTTCACGTATGATGTCTCAAGGCTTCTTCCTATTTGGAGAGCAGACAAGCAAAGTCAATGGTCTTCAGCAATGAGCTAATCTCGGCACCAAGGATCCCCCGTTTTTTACAAAAAAAAAATTTACTCACTCATTAGCAAATACAATATAAAACTAAATTTGAAGACACCATTGTTACCTTACTTATTAATGCTATTTCTTTAAAATAGAGTAATACAAATATTGGGCTGCAGCATCCCTTTAACTAGAATCTTAAGGATATTGATGTAGGAAATAATCTCATTGACAGTTTTGGGGATCAGGAATGATATTTTCTCCCTACTATTGGCAATGGTTCACTGGAGTTTTTTTGTTAGTCTTCATCTGGATCAACTGCTATGATGCAAGGGTCAGACGAGATCTGGAAAAGGTTGAATTCAATAGAGTAAAATATTTTTTTCCAGTTTTTTGACAATCCCACAAGCAAGTGGGCAAAATAATCCCCCATTTATACTAGATTCAAAAATGAAATCAAATAATTGTAAAGTGCCAGCCTCCCTTTAATAGTTTGCCAGTTTAGATATGTGAATATGGGACGATGAACAAAACATGAGCGTGTATTGTGATGGGAGGTCATTTATTAATATAATTATGATTCATATTTCAGTAAAAGATACATTGATAATAAAATATACATTGATATGTTAATCTCCATTTTAAGCATCTAGTGTCCTTCTGAACATATACAGGACTTTTTATTTAATTTTGTCCTTTACTCTTTTTTATTTTGGCCATTAACATGTTTAGAGCATATATTTGAAAAAAAAATGAAAAACTTCTCATCTGTGAAAAGCTAACGCCCCATGCAAATCCTGTATAATTTGTGCAATACAGCTTTCATCTAACTTCTGTGCCATCTTACACTGTAACTTGTATTTTCACCTTCAATCTCTTAGCTCACAAGATTGATGCAGACGGCTAGCGTTTCTTAGGCGAGGACCAACACTACTCAGAACTTGAATAAGCCAAGCCTGAAATCTTGGACCATTCACACCTGGAAACAGAGTCCGAGAGAAGTTTTTATTTTTATTATAACCATGAAAAGGTGCCAGGTTGATATGCCATGAGACTGACTACTATATGCAGACCACTCAGTGGTAATACAACATGTATGTTTTCTGGAAGACCTTTGTGAAGATTAATACCATGTATTGTACACCGTGACAATTACCCATAGCTTCCTTGTGCAACCAGTTGGCATTTCCTGATATTTTGATTAAAATATAAATGCCTTGAAAGGATTAAATTCATGTTAAATACAAATATATCAGACACCTTCTATACAAACTTCATATGTTGTGGGAATGGATTAGTGGCTCTGTATATTCCAATTAAATCAAACATTATTTATGTTAAAATTTTGTAATGCGCACATATTCTGTTTAACAAATATGTCTTGATTCAAAAAAATATTATTTTTTTTCTGATTTGCTTCACTTTTTGAAAAAAAAAAGTTTTTTGTTTTTTTTTTCCAACTAGCACGAAGGTATTTATAAATCCGAGTAATTAATAGTTAAGTCACCCATTTTGCTCTGCATCGGATAGAGGGTTGGAATGCATGTAGGGTGAGTGTTTTAGAAGAATTAACTGCTTTAATGAAGATGCACCAACCAGGGAACTGCAACCTGCTATGTAGGATTTAAAGTTACTGCTATTTCTAAATGTGTTTTCACACATACAGAGTCATGTGGATAGATAGCTTAATGAAAGAGCTTGCATCTGCAAAGATATATGTCTGGGGTTAAAATCAGAGTTAATATCTTTCTCTTGCACCTCTCCTCTCTCACACCTCTTCTCTTTCTCTCCTATTTTTCATCTCTTTTCTCTCTCTCCTCCTTTCTCTCTCTCCACCATCTCCCTCTCCAGGCCTATATTAACTCTCTACCTCTTTTGACTCTATTTTTTAAAGATTATTTTAATTTAATTCAAAGGACACAACAAACAGAAAACTGTGGGTTGTGCATTGGTTTAGCAATCACAGTCACTTATTCCTCTGCTAAACACCTTAAGTGCGTGACTGTTTTCACTACTTGCAAAGCATTGCAGAATATCACTTCTCCTCTGAAGTGCTGGCATAGGATAAAGTCATGCAAAAATGTCTGTGATCACGTCTGTTCTGCAACTCTACTTACTTGACTGTCTGACTATATGAAGAGTAACCAAGTATCAACCATCATTATCTATGCAGCTAGTTAGTGGGAGCCTTTCAAGGGCTATACAGTACATAACACAATCCACTTGAAAAAAGGTGATCCTCAACCCACATGATTTTCAAGCCTCTATCTGATGGTGAGAAGATGTCTTGATGAGCTTAGTGTCCCTTGATCTAAGACACAAGCACTGCAATATGCAAACGTGTTTCTGTGTTACTATTGATAAACTATACAGATGTCATTATTCTTTTTTAATTGCACATCTGCCTACTTGCTTGTATGCTGTTTTCTCCCAAGCCAATATATATTGCACTTTTCTTTATAACAGAGTCAGCAGGTAATGCGACATGGGAATGTAGCAAATATTTAATTTTACTGATAGCAACCCTGGCTTACCTACATCCTCTATGGTTTTGTTCCATATTTTATTCTTTAATTTCCATAAAGCTGTGTATATTTTTTAAACCAAGGCAAAACAATACCTCAGGGCATCCCTTGTGATCTATTTATGCACACTATGATCCTCCGAGCTGAGGCCAGATTAAAAGATGTCATACATTCTGTGTATATATTAAAGGTGTCCCTTGATAGAGCCAGAAGATAGTATCTTGTATAATGCTGTAGGTCATCAACTGCTACATAATAATCAGAACCCACTGTATTACCTCCCTACACACATACACTTTCCTGTACAAGTGAAGCTATCCATGCAGGAAAATATCTTGAAATTCAACAACAGAGTTAACCAGGAAAATGCATGAGTGGTTCATTTTCTACTTCAAATGCAACCAAATGAAATAAATATGTGAATAAAATACATTATTTTTCAGACTGGTTGATTCTGTAGAAGTGTCTCCTGAATTGTAAATCAATAATAAAACTTCAATTGCAATTAACAACAGGATAAACCTACACATGCACATTGACTATGTCTAGTATCTTTTGTTTAGTAGACTGCACTCAAGATAATGGATTTAATGCCCCAGGTTATCAGTAATTAATGGCAATCATCTCCTATTAATGAAATATATTATTCTCTGTGAGTACATCAGGCTGGCCAACAACTTGAAATCGTAAACTTCAATGTTAGTTTACTATAGGAAAATGCATTTTTAATAAAATTCAATTGATAAGCTGCTTGTTATTACCTAGAATTTTGAGGTATATCATATTTGGTCACTGTGTTCTTTAAATGCATCCACAACAAAGTTATCTGGTATATTGTTAAAGGAGAAGAGGGAAAAGGTGCACATGTACAAAAGTACTTGTAAACCATATTCTCTATCTTTCTGTTGGATGTTACTGAGATACATAAATAACTTTCCGTTCAAGTCAATGGAGATGGTGATTACATCCATACAAACTTTAGAGTACTGATTGTTTTCCACTGCTCCTGCTACTGAGGGAGAAGCTTGAGGTGTCGGTTGCAGTGTTTCTCAACAGTTTGTCAGGGACAGGTACTTTGAGACCTTATCTACAGATCCTCATGGAGAATGATAAATGATGGGAGTGATAAGACAAAGGATTAATGGGGAGAGACCGAAAATACTTGAACATATTAATGCTATTAGTAGAATATTGCCCTATATGTGACTTTCTCTTTAAAGGAGTAATTAGCCACAGATGTATCCTAGTCAAATCAACGTAGTTATTAATTGGTGCCATCATCTTGTTCACAATGGTCTCGATCGTAAAAGAGGTTTATGTCGATTTCGAGAGCTATTCAGCCAGTCGTTGGCCATAGGAAAATTGTAAACCAGTTGTCTATAGAGTGTCATTATGTCAATGCGGCAGATTTTCCAGTTGAGTATTTTGATAGCCAACATCTCATATAACAGTAAATGACTTCAATTCATCATTTTTAAAGTTATACATAAGAGCACATCAGGGTTATCCACTTTGACCTCTGTTTTTCAGTCTTTCAACTGATCCATTGCTGAAAGCCATTGACAACCCAAATGGAATAACTGGTATTCGTTTAAGCGAGCTTCAGTTTGAGACAGCAGCCTGTACTGATGACCCGTGGATCTCTCGCTCAATCCTGTCCAAACTTTACCAAAATGAAAGCATGTAAAATCATTTTTCTTGAAACTTTACAGGTTTGAAAATGGAGTCAAAAACATAGGCATCTGCCATTAGTAAGTGCTCAAGCAGGGACTGGGTTTGAGTTGTAAATGGGAGGAGGGTTATTTGGGTTTTAAAACTCCTCCCTTTAATTTTAAATTAATTACATAATTGAAATATCTAATAGGTATTGAATAAGGTTATCGAGGAATTGAGATCCTGGAAAGACCTACGGTTTTAGAAGTAAGATATTTTTATTCCTCAAAATTTCAAAGTTTTATCTGGAATGGGAAAAACCTAAGAGATTCACAATATCATGTATTGCTTTCATTTTAACTAATCTACAGCTTGCTTATTGTGGCATCACAATACAGGCAAGCTGTAGATTGGTTAAAATTAATTGTTCTTAATACTATGGTAGATTTCGCTTAATCTTTACTACCTGATATGCATCTTTACATCTAAAAATAGGAAAGGATCCTCAGTAGATTAAGGAAAGCCCACTCTTAACTGCTGATAAAACCTGGCACATGATTTGAGGCAAAATTCAGTTAAATCAAAATTATTTATTTATTTATTCACATTTTCTCTATCCCAGACTTTCAGCAGAGGAAGGCTCTTTTTTTAAAATTTTGTAAGGTTGGCCCAAAGAAGATAAGACATTTCACTGATTCACAGAGCTAGTTCATTCACTATACTTTGTTTTGTTGTTTGCATATATTCCCTTTATTTAAGGGAGACATTATGTAAACAGATTATTAAACATCTAAAACCTATAGAATGGGATCATGGTCTAGAGAAATGCTATTGAACTTCTTTAGTGTGGGTGGCCAAATTATTATTGCCTAGCGAGCTGGTGGACTGGATTTAAATTATTCATTTTACAAATTGTTTATTTAACTATGGGGAGTGAAGAGAGATGGGCCCTAGGAAGCTTTGCTGATAACAAGACTTCAGGAGTTGATGGAAATCCCAGCTGAACTGTATAAGATCCTACAAGACAATACTGTGAAATTGTTGCATGCATAATGACAACAAATTTGTAAAACTCAATAGTGGCCAGTGGATGGCACTACCACCGAGTGCTTTCATTCATTCTCAACAATTGCACTCATTTTACATGCCAGCAAGGAAATGCATAATCTGCTGCAAGCTCAATTCCAACAATATATAGACAGAGAACTACCAGATCAGATGTACAAGCAGGTTTTCGTAGAGAGATCAAATTGTCAATGTCCACTGGATAATAAAGAAAACAAGACCATTCCAGAAAACCAATTACTCCTGCTTTAAATCCTATTCTAAAGCTTTTGTGCATCACAACAAACTGTGGCAAGTTTTTAAAGAAACAAGGGTACCATTCTCCTGAGGAATCTGTATATGGATCAAGAAGCCACAGCTGGAACTTAACATGGAACAACGGAATGGTTCAAGATCAGGAAAGGAGTGTGCCAATATTGTATATTATTACTATAGTTTATTTGTAACACGCCAACATATTCCGTAACACTATACATAAGTTCCAGGCAAAGACAAATTCAAAATTAAAACATTGCAAATAATGGAGGGCCCTGTCTTTGAGCTTGGAATCCAATGTCCATAGCGCTTTCCCTAAAGCACTGCGCAGGATTGAAACTCGCAGACTTACAATCTAAAGGTTATTGTTTGTATGTGGTACAGGAGGGAGAGAGAAGTGTTGTGCGTGTTAGGATGGAAGATTATAGGCTTCTTTAAAGAAATGTGTTTTTATTGAAGTTTTGACTGATTTGAGGCAGGAGGATAGTCTGGTGAAGCGAGGCAAGGAGTTCCAGATAATAGGGAGAGCACAAGAAAAGTCCTGGAGGTGGGAGTGAGAGGAGGTGACAAGTGGTAGAAATAAGGTCGTTAGCAGAATGAAGAGCACGTATGTGGGAGTTTTTTGAGATGAGAGCAGAGATGTATGGGGGTGCGCTGTTGTTGAGGGCTTTGTAAGTTAGGGTCATGATTTTAAATGTTATTCTGGGGCCCTAATTATTCAACTTATACACGGAATACATTGGAATTACAATACATTGTGTAAAGCTACATTGGACCAATCCAAAGCCAGAATTAATATTGATGAGGGTGGAAGAAGAGAGTGCAAAAGCTGGCCTGCTGCACAGTGTTAAAAAGATGAAGATCGTGGCAAAATGCAAACTCAGTACCTGGCAACTAGATGGGGAAGGAGTGGAGGCAGTGACAGATTTTATTTTCCTGGGCTCCAAGATCTCTGCAGATGGTGACTGTAGTTATGAAATTAAAAGGCCAATCAACAAATTTCCACGTAGTTAGAACTATGGTAATCCCAGTAATAACATACAGATGTGAGAACTGGGCCATGAAGTAGACTGAGCTCTGTAGAATGGATACATTAAAATTGTGGTGCTGAAGAAAACGGCTTAGAGACCCTTGGACTGCAAAAAGAACAAATCAATCAATACTACAGGAGATCAAGCCAAACTCTTCACTGGAAAGTTTGATAATGAGGCTAAAGACCAGATTCCCCAGAGAAGAGTGTCATAATGGCAATGACAGAAGACACGCAAAGAGCGGCAGATATGGAGATGGAGAGATTAGGTTATTGAAGCAATGAACATGGGCTACAGAACTCAGAAGGGCAGTAGCTAACATATGTGCCTGGTGTGCTGTGGTCCATAGGGTCATGGGGAGTCAGGGATAACTGTACAACACTAAATATATATAAATTAAAATATTTATATATATTGGATTAAATAACTAGAGATTTTTGAATTCATATGATGCCCCATGTGTTTTGAACCGTCACAACTGTTTCAATTTAGTAATAGACTAGTAAGGAGACTTTCAATGGCAGTGGGCCACTGAAAACAACTGGCTGACCCTATTAAGCCCACTAGCTTCCAGTTAATTAACACTTCTTTTGTCACAACACATACATATCATGTTGAACACTTATTCAATAATGCTCTCAGATATAGTTGTGCCCAAGTTAAAGGTTTGCCTAAGTGGCTACCTCACTTTAACACGCTTTTTTTAATTCTACAAAGATACAGACAGTATTTTAAAATCTAGTTTATAGGGAGATATGTCATTCAGGATTTTGCCATATGCATATCTCACTCCGACGACCTCTAGATGGCAAGAGAAATCAGATTTATATAATTGTCCGCGGTCATGTCCAGTTATTCAAAATTTGGGAATGTGATGTATGGGTATTTTCTTCAAACTTTGAAGATTATATTTACATTAATATCATTAAGATGAATATGTGGCCAAGTAACTATGCAAGACAACTTAGCTTTAAATATGCATATTAAATATTTTTTATTACTCTTTTTCAGCAGCATTTGAATATATATATATATATATATATATATATATATATATATATATATATAAATTATACTTGTATATATACACAAATAAATGCATTGGCCTGCTCCTAACAGCAGTTTATGTTAGCTGATTAGAAACAGACATTCTTTATACTTTAACGCTATTAGCATTGAATGGTTTGTTTTTCATGATTTTAGAAAGATGGACTCATTTCTGTGAGGTACTATATCCCTGGACAGTCATATAATTATTAACCCTTCTGTACTTCTCACCAAACATGTCTAACACTTAGGAGCAAAGAATATGTCTCTGTAGCCTGGGCAGCTGTTTCTAGGAGCCTGGAATGAAGTCTTTCATACATATGCATTATATTTTGCCAAAATATTTAGCAGCCAGAAGTACAATTTTTAGGACCCCTGTGTCCCCGGCTCCTGGGAAATTTCCATCCCTACTTGTCACCTTATAAATAACCCATTGTTATCTTCCAGTAAAAGTGTGTTCCCATTACAATTGGGGAAAAAACTCTATAACAAAATGTACCATGGCAATCTGCCATGAAAGCCATAATTTGACAGTGAGTGGTAAAATGATTACAAAGGTTTTAACCTTCAAAACCTAATTAGGCTAATTACTTCCCATGGTCTGCACATACCAAGATCATTGAACTCAAACATATCCTATAGAAAATAATGGACCACCAGGGTGTGGTTGACAGTTATTATCAATAACCAGAAATAGACAACATCACTCGTTTATGGGTTGATTAGGAAAGTGTAAGTATATTGTAGGAAAATATATGTTAAGTACTTGTACTTTACACCATACTTAAAGTATTCAGTAAGTAGTTTTAAGCTACAGTATAATAGGCCTACAGGTTCACTGGTGGTCCCGTGGTTAAGATTCAGTGCTTTCACTCTGAAGCCAAGCAGGGCTGGGCCAGGTCAGTACTTGGATGGGAGACCACTCAGGAAAACCAGGAGCTGTATGCTGTGGCCCACTGGAGAAGGAACCGGCAGTATCTCTGCCATGAAAACCAAGAGGATCCGCATGACCATGCACATAAAGACGTGCCTGGTGTCTTACAGTCCATGAGGTCACAAAGATTCAGAAACAACTGAACAATGCAAAAAAAAAGGAGTAAAGAAAGCACAAAAAATAGAGAGAGTCCAGGAAATATTACAGCAAAACTGTACTTGAATTAATCTGGAGACTTTAATATATGTTTTTATATTTCATTATTCCCATTTTTTAAACAGAAGTTTCTCTTAAATTGCTGTTACACAAAAGTATTCACTTCAGATATATGTGTAAAAGATTCATCATTTGCCTTTTATTGCTACTATACCACAGCTTAGAACTTAGCTGCAGTTTGATTATCTCGTGAACCTATGACCATATCAGCATTCTATGTGTCGGTGACAAAAATGAAACTTAAAACAGCAGCTTCCACAGACATAGATTAGTAACAAACCAGCTAAGCAAGTTTTATAACGTATGTAGATCTTATTCTCTAAAAGTGCTATTTAATATAAAAGAAACTTAAACCTTATCTAACTTACTTTTTGCTGTTAAGGTAACGCAGAGACGTGTTCCAAAGTTTGAGCAGGTTATAAGTGTTTGATAAAAAATTTTTAAGAGTTAGACTGGAAATAAACTGCATGCAGTAAGAGCAGATAAGCAAGCGTTCTCTTGTTCTCTCTTCCACCTCTACACTCCTAAAAAATCACAGCCACTACGCTTCCCTCCAATAACTCACAATTCAAATTTCCCATCTCTTCTCTCCACACCCACCCACCCTCGTTTTCTGTTCACATGAACTTCATTCCTCAAAACACTGTCTCTTCCCCACCCCAATGAGATAAAGCAAAAAAACACTCTTGAGAATCCCACTCCCACATCATCTCACACTCCCTTATTCTTCTCATGGTTCCTACCTGCTCTCACCCACTCCTATCCCACATAATAATGACAGGAACCCCAGCAACCTGAGCTTCCCCTCTCCTGCTCGCTTTGTACGCAATAAACACTTCCATCCATGATCTATTTCCAATTCATTTAACCTACTTGCTATAATTTAAACCTGTCTCACGTCATCTGGCACAACCTCTCCTGCTGCATTATCACATGGAGTCATACTCTTCAGTCAACCTCCTTGGCCTGGAGATGGAGATGTAGGGATGATAGTCCCTCCCCCTCCACTATGTCTTCTTCTTGTGTATACTTTCTACTTTATCTCTTTCATTCTTTTCCTTTGCAGTGCACTTTGTATCTTCTCTATAATCCCCTATTCCCCTGGGCTATCTTCACCATGTTTAGCCCACTTTTCTGCCTGGCTCGCTCATTTTCTGTCTTCCAACATCACAGAATCAACTGTGCTCCCACTTCGATGGACACCACTGGAAGAAGTCATGCACTCATGCAAACTTCCTCCAAATTCACTCTTCAATTCCTACAATACTACCATTCAAAAGTATATTTCTCATCCCTCATATCCACTCAAACATTAATCTCCTTCTCTGCCCACCACACACCAGGTATCCATGACACAGGGTAGCAAAACAAAGGGTGTGCAGGATCTGCAGAAAACATACAATATAAGACAGACACTTTCCATAATAGAACATTGATTAACCTGGAAAGAATGATGAACAAAGAAAGCCATTGGTCATATTCACATGTGGCCATTGCAATTTAAGATTACAAATTACTGACCGTATTTTGTTATATAGCTCTGCATACTGTAAACAGTGCCTTGCAAAAGTATTCACCCCCCTTGGCTGTTTTTCGTGTTTTGTTGCCTCACAACCTGGAATTAACATGGATTGTTTGAGGATTTGCATCATTTAATTTACAGAACATGCCCACGACTTTGAAGATTATTTTTCATTTTTTATTGTGAAGCAAACAACAAATAGGCCAAAATAACAGAAAAGGTCAATGTGCATAACTATTCACCCCCCTAAAGTCAATACTTTGTAGAGCCACCTTTTGCAGCAATCACAGCTCCAAGTCGCTTTGGATAGGTCTCTATGAGCTTGCCACATCTTACCACTGGGGTTTGTGTCCATTCCTCCTTGCAAAACTGCACCAGCTCCTTCAAGTTGGATGGTTTGCGCTTGTGAACAGCAATCTTTAAGTCTGACCACAGACTTTCTATTGGATTGAGGTCTGGGCTTTAACTAGGCCATTCCAACACATTTACATGTGTCCCCTTAAACCTCTCAAGTGTTGCTTTAGCAGTGTGTTTGGGGTCATTGTCCTGCTGGAAGGTGAACCTCCGTCCTAGCCTCAAATCACACACAGAGTGTTACAGGTTTTGCTCAAGAATATCCCTGTATTTAGCACCATCCATCTTTCCCTCAACTCTGACCAGTTTACCAGTCCCGGCTGCTGGTGTTCTTTGGGTGATGTGATGTGTTGGGTTTGCGCCAGACATTGCGTTTTCTCTGGTGGCCGAAAAGTTCAATTTTAGTCTCATCAGACCAGAGCACCTTCCTCCATACATTTTGGGACTCTCCCACATGCATTTTCGCAAACTCAAAACGTGCCATTTTGTTTTTTGCTGAAAGTAATGTGTTTCTTTTGGCCACTCTGCCATAAAGCCCAACACTATGGAGCGTACGGCTTATTGTCGTCCTATGTACAGATACTCCAGTCTCTGCTGTGGAACTGGGCAGCTCCTCCAGGATTACCTTAGGTCTCTGTGCTGCCTCTCTGATTAATGCCCTCCTTGCCCGGTCCATGAGTTATGGTGGGCGGCCATCTCTTGGCAGGTTTGCTGTTTAGCCATGTTCTTTCCAATTGGTTATGATAGATTTGATGGAGCTCCTGGGGATCATCAAAGATTTGGGTATTTTTTATAACCTAACCCTGACTTGTACTTCTCAACAGCATTGTCCCTTACTTGTTTGGAGAGTTCCTTGGTCTTCATGGCAGTGTTTGGTTAGTGGTGCCTCTTGCTTAGTTGTTGCAGCCTCTGGAGGCCTTTCAAAAAAAGTTGTGTATATGTAATGGCAGATCATGTGACACTTAGATTGCACACAGGTGGACATCATTTCACTAATTATGTGACTTCTGAAGGTAATTGGTAGCACCAGAGCTTTTTATGGGCTTCATAGCAAAGGGGGTGAATACATACGCACATGCCAATTTCTAAAAAAATAGTTTTATGTATATATTTTTCTCATTTCAGTTCACCAACTTAGACTATTGTGTAAATTCAGATTAACAAAACATTGAATTTAAGGCTGTAATGTAACAAAATAGGTAAAAAGTCAAGGGGGGTGAATACTTTTGCATACTCCATTCCTTACTTCAATTTTACGCATACAAATTTGCAGAAGTCTATAATGTCATAGGTTTACTATGAGGATGACATCATACTAAAACTGTCAGGAATTGCTAATTTCCACTGTAGTTAAATTTGTTTTCCCCAATCAATTGGCCACTAAATGTGTACATTTAAAAATAACAAATATAGTTACAATGAAAACATTAATTTTAAAATATGTAGATGACATCAGCACATTGGTATATCAATAAAAACTGCTTAAGTGGGACTCTTGTCTGCTGTGGTAATTTATCAGATTAGTACTCTGAACACTCCTTCTGACAATGAGACATGATTAAGGTCACCAGATGGCCTAGGAAAGTTCTCCTACAGGAACAGAACATTCTCGGATCCTAGAGAGGCAGCAGCAATGGAGGTGAGCATCCGCTAGATGACGCTGCCGATATTCCGGTGCCATATCATAGAGTCATGGCTTAGGTAAACTGTTAGGGGTTAGGGTTAGTTCAAGGGCTAGGCCTAACATCTATATATATATATTTGTGGGCACATTTGCATGTCCCAGTTCAACTTCCCAGAATGCAGGGTAATAACTGTTCTTCCCGGAACTCTGAGCTGGAAGCAGGTTTTTTACTTGCTTTAGACACTCAAATGTGAACACAGATGAAAAATCAGAATGGCCACAATCTAACAATCTGCAATACATCACTGTGGCCACTAGATGCTGCTCAAGACAAGAGTAAAGAATTCAGTTGTAGAACTAAAGCCCCATTATCCACATCAATCATAAAACAAGTATGTTGACTGGAAATGTTCACTGTAAATATTTTAATAGTGTATTTATTTTATGAGGTATGTGAGTTTGTACTGAATTAAAGACAGATTTCTGTACTTCTAATTTTGTTAATAAACAAAAGTCTTATAGCAGACAAAAAACAGTTTATGGGAAAATAATGTGAAACATTGTTAGACATACTCATTGCTCACTTTTGCCCACAATATATTAATCATGGTTGTATTTAGGTTTTATGCTGCCCTAGGTCAATTAAGACTTATGTGCCCTTTACGCCCATTACTTGAGTGCACCCACATCCTAGTTATTCCCCATCCTTGTTTTTGTTCATGGCGTTCAGTCATATCTGACTCTCCATGACCCTTTCTGTATTTATGGTTGTGCTTATTCATAAGGTTTTCCTGGCAAATATACTATAATAGGTTGCCAGTTCCTTCTCCAGTGGACCGTGATTTGTCTGACCTCTGCTATGCCCTGCACAACTTAGGTGACCATAGATGCAGGGCTATATCTACCTTTTTGGAGCCCCTATGCAGTGAAGTGGAGGAGCCCCCTGCGAGTGAGTACGCAAGGTATGCACAGGAACCATTTTCTTTAAGAAGTGGTGCCACTCACAGGGAAGCGCCCCTGGACAGCTGCCTAGTTGGCCTAATGGGTTATCCGGCCATACCTACATGAAACAGCTCACAGCTTCATTGAAGTACACAAGCCCCTTCACCACGACAAGGCAATGATCTAGAAAGGGTCCTATGTCCTTGCTATATCTCAAATCAATATGATTATGAGTATTTTTCTAGGTACACAAACAGACAGAAATGCATTTCTATGCCCATGAAACCATTATTATATGCCACCACACTTTCAGAGAGCCTGCTATCCGATGAAAATGTTCTGCCCTATGCCTCTGCTTTGTGGGCCTAGGCCTAAACACACCACTGATATTAATAACAATTACAAATCGGACAGTTTTAATCATTTCAGGACTGGGTGCAAAATATACACTGTGCATTTTTTAAATTATTTTTTTAATTTTTATGCAACAACATACACAAGCAATAGAAGTATTATGTACCTGAAAGTTATAACACTTCTATTCCCTCCTCTGCCTGCATTTTCCTCCAGTGCATTTCATTGTTTCCTGGTGCGTTAAACAGGAAGATAGAACACAGTTGGGTCCTTTCCCTCTTCCCCTACGCAAAAGATTGGCAGCAGCAGTGCTGCCGCCAACCGCTAGATGGCGCTGCCGATTTTCTGAATATTGCTGCACATTGCAAAAAAGGTGTGCCGACAGAAGAGGCCTTGAGCTATTAAAGGCGCGCCCGAGGCCCTCGAGGGCCGAGGGCCCGCGCCAAACACAGCGATGGCCTCGCTGTCGATTCATCACCGTTGAGTTGTGCCACGTCGGAGGGGGGAATAATTATAGGCCTTCCCTGAAACCATACGGTGCCATCTAGCGGCTACGTGCTGTCACTGCAGCTGTCAGTGCTGGCGATTTCGTGCTCATACACAACGGGATAGATCCCACAGTTGATATAAATAAGTACAGTGGAATAAATCTAGTAAGTACAGGGCGATACATAGCTAGGGACAGCAGTCCCTAGCTATGTGACCGGATCACTATCTAGTAAGTACAGAGTGATACATAGCTATGGACAGCAGTCAGGACCGGACCACTATCTAGTAAGTACAGGGCGATACATAGCTAGGGACAGCAGTCAGGACCGGATTACTATCTAGTAAGTACAGGGCGATACATAGCTAGGGACAGCAGTCAGGACCGGATTACTATCTAGTAAGTACAGGGCGATACATAGCTAGGGACAGCAGTCAGGATCGGATCACTATCTAGTAAGTACAGGGCGATACATAGCTAGGGACAGCAGTCAGGACCGGATCACTATCTAGTAAGTACAGGGTGATACATAGCTAGGGACAGCAGTCAAGATCGGATCACTATTTAGAAAGTACAGGGCTATACATAGCTAGGGACAGCAGTCAGGACCGGGTCACTATCTAGTAAGTACAGGGCGATACATAGCTAGGGACAGCAGTCAGGACCGGATCACTATCTAGTAAGTACAGGGCGATACATAGCTAGGGACAGCAGTCAGGACCGGATTACTATCTAGTAAGTACAGGGCGATACATAGCTAGGGACAGCAGTCAGGCCCGGATTACTATCTAGTAAGTACAGGGCGATACATAGCTAGGGACAGCAGTCAGGATCGGATCACTATCTAGTAAGTACAGGGCGATACATAGCTAGGGACAGCAGTCAGGACCGGATCACTATCTAGTAAGTACAGGGTGATACATAGCTAGGGACAGCAGTCAAGATCGGATCACTATCTAGAAAGTACAGGGCTATACATAGCTAGGGACAGCAGTCAGGACCGGGTCACTATCTAGTAAGTACAGGGCGATACATAGCTAGGGACAGCAGTCAAGATCGGATCACTATCTAGAAAGTATAGGGCTATACATAGCTAGGGACAGCAGTCAGGACCGGGTCACTATCTAGTAAGTACAGGGCGATACATAGCTAGGGACAGCAGTCAGGACCGGATCACTATCTAGTAAGTACAGGGCGATACATAGCTAGGGACAGCAGTCAGGACTGGATTACTATCTAGTAAGTACAGGGCGATACATAGCTAGGGACAGTAGTCAGGACCAGATTACTATCTAGTAAGTACAGGGCGATACATAGCTAGGGACAGTAGTCAGGACCGGATTACTATCTAGTAAGTACAGGGCGATACATAGCTAGGGACAGCAGTCAGGACCGGATCACTATCTAGTAAGTACAGGGCGATACATAGCTAGGGACAGCAGTCAGGACCGGATTACTATCTAGTAAGTACAGGGCGATACATAGCTAGGGACAGCAGTCAGGACCGGATTACTATCTAGTAAGTACAGGGCGATACATAGCTAGGGACAGCAGTCAGGACCGGATTACTATCTAGTAAGTACAGGGCGATACATAGCTAGGGACAGTAGTCAGGACCGGATTACTATGTAGTAAGTACAGGGCGATACATAGCTAGGGACAGTAGTCAGGACCGGATTACTATCTAGTAAGTACAGGGCGATACATAGCTAGGGACAGCAGTCCCTAGCTATGTGACCGGATCACTATCTAGTAAGTACAGGGTGATACATAGCTAGGGACAGCAGTCAGGACCGGATCACTATCTAGTAAGTACAGGGCGATACATAGCTAGGGACAGCAGTCAGGATCGGATCACTATCTAGTAAGTACAGGGCGATACATAGCTAGGGACAGCAGTCAGGACCGGATCACTATCTAGTAAGTACAGGGTGATACATAGCTAGGGACAGCAGTCAGGATCGGATCACTATCTAGAAAGTACAGGGCTATACATAGCTAGGGACAGCAGTCAGGACCGGGTCACTATCTAGTAAGTACAGGGCGATACATAGCTAGGGACAGCAGTCAGGACCGGATCACTATCGAGTAAGTACAGGGTGATACATAGCTAGGGACAGCAGTCCGGATCGGATCACTATCTAGAAAGTACAGGGAGATACATAGCTAGGGACAGCAGTCAGGACCGGATCACTATCTAGTAAGTACAGGGTGATACATAGCTAGGGACAGCAGTCCGGATCGGATCACTATCTAGTAAGTACAGGGAGATACATAGCTAGGGACAGCAGTCAGGACCGGATCACTATCTAGAAAGTACAGGGCGATACATAACTAGGGACAGCAGTCAGGACCGGATCACTATCTAGTAAGTACAGGGCGATACATTGCTAGGGACAGCAGTCAGGACCCGATCACTATCTAGTAAGTACAGGGTGATACATAGCTAGGGACAACAGTCAGGACCCGATCACTATCTAGTAAGTACAGTGTGAAACATAGCTAGGGACAGCAGTCAGAAGCGGGTCACTATCTAGTAAGTACAGGGCGATACATAGCTAGGGACAGCAGTCAGGACCGGGTCACTATCTAGTAAGTACAGGGCGATACATAGCTAGGGACAGCAGTCAGGACCGGGTCACTATCTAGTAAGTACAGGCTATTACATAGCTAGGGACAGCAGTCAGGACCGGGTCACTATCTAGTAAGTACAGGGCGATACATAGCTAGGGACAGCAGTCAGGACCGGATCACTATCTAGTAAGTACAGGCTATTACATAGCTAGGGACAGCAGTCAGGACCGGATCACTATCTAGTAAGTACAGGCTATTACATAGCTAGGGACAGCAGTCAGGACCGGATCACTATCTAGTAAGTATAGGACGATCCATATCTAGGGTCATAGGATTTATGTACCAGAAATTAGATAAATTGAGCTACTGTGGTACCAGTGGGCCGAGAGGACATTTTACCATCAAAAGTGGGCGGAAGATATTAAAAGGTTGGCGACCCATGATTTAAAGATTTTTCCTACAGTAAGCTAACGAAACTAAGTTGACGTTTGCAATATGTCAGTCTTTCCAATGTGTTGTTGATGATATATCATTACCAATAACTACTGATTGACCTCTAAAACTGTGGGTCCATTATCTTGAGTGTAAGTCAAGTGAAAAACAAAAGACTGGATATGCTCTCTAGGATCTGAGTGGATCAGAAAAGATAGCTGACCACTATAAATTGCAAACTTCAATGTTGGTGTACTGTAGGAAAATGCTATTTTTAAAATAGCATTCAATTTATAAAGACTTGTTATTGACTATAGTTTTAAATTATTACATATTTGGAACCTCTAGTGTGTCACCTTAATGTAATAAAATGACACTTGGAATCACTTTACACATTGGTGTATATGTACAAAGCTGTAAAGCCTGAATAACCATTGGGAATCCTGTACAGTTTTAATTTATCTTATGAGAGTTCACAAAGATGTTACATCTCCAAAAGGTTTCTAGGATCTTTCCTGTTATGAGTACTACAGCAGTTGCAGCAAAGAGCTGCTAGATGGCACTGCCGAAAATTGTACACAGTTTGTAATCGCTGCTGAGATCGTACACAATTTCCAAGCTTAAACCCTTACCCTAATCCTAACCCTAAAGCTATGACATTGGCAGCAAAATCTTGGCACCGACACCTAGTGGATGCTCACGCCACTGCTGCTGCCTGTGCTGGAGGTGTACAGTAGTACTCATATAGGAAAGCACCCGTTTCTAAGTTTCACACATTAGTACTACTGTTGGTGCAAAGCACTGGTGCCCACAACAGGGTAAGGGCCCACTGCTACTGCCAGTAATGCAGGAATCTTAGCTTATTAGGCGAGAATGCCAGATAATTAATTTAAAGTAAGGTGGTCAGATTACCATAGGTGTGATCTGACCAGTTACATATGTTTGGCTCTTTATGTAGATGATTGTCCCATTTGTTTCTATGAGTTGTTATCTTTCTCTGCCCTCTGATCAGAGCTTTTGCCCCATCCCAGTAG
Source organism: Discoglossus pictus (assembly GCA_027410445.1). NCBI lineage: Eukaryota > Metazoa > Chordata > Amphibia > Anura > Alytidae > Discoglossus > Discoglossus pictus. Next base: position 156,881,298 of record CM050169.1, read on the forward strand.
GAATATTTTATGGATCAGTGGTTAAATTATCACCATTTCTTGCACAATGTCAGAAATCCCCCTAGATTTAAACTGTATAAGTGTATTCTTAAATTAAAGACCTGCAGAAATAGATCTCTTCCGGAGCTCTACCTTGTCGTGGGGAAGGGGCTTGTGTACTTCAATGAAGCTGTGAGCTATACCATGTAGGGTCACCCAAGATAGGCTGGTCATAGCAGAGAGGTCAGACAAATCGTGGTCCACTGGAGAAGGAACTGGCAACCCACTCCAATATCTTTGCCAGGAAAACCTTATGGATTAGCCTGATATGCTGCAGTACATAAGGTCATGGAAGGTCAGACACAACTGAACGACTAAACAACAACAATGTAAATCATTATAAATGGATTGTTAAAATCAATATCTTGGTGTGTTTAAATTGTAGATAAAATTTGACTATTTGTGATTAGCAACATCACTCCTGGCCTGTGTTACACATGTAAAAAGGTTGAGTGACATGTCCTGCCAAGCTGCTTATTTATACCCTGTAGAATGCCAACAGTGGGTAGAAAGTAGATGTGGCTGAAAGGTAGCAGCTCTTTAGCTCTGGCTGGGAGGCAGTTAGATAAGATCCCTTTCAGGACACAATCTTGCATCTATCTATTAATCTCGTTAATCCTCCCTCCCATTCAGAATCATTTCCCACCTTTTGATGGAAGGGGGGTCACATCTCCCCCCCCCCCCCCCCCCTTTATTTTTTCCTCTTAAATAACATACATGTTTACAATGTAAAACAACACACAGGGAAACAATACAAAACACAACATATTCGAAGTCAGTATATCAGAATGTGTCGGAAATATTTTAAATTTATATTACAATATCAAGTTCTCTTTTTTTCCATATATTTCTCTAATGGGCCACATCATGAGCACCACTATAGAAGTTAAAAGCTCTGCTCTTGGTAGGAGGCCTCCTATCCCACTGACTGCTGCTAGGTGGCTATCTAACAAATGGAGCTTACAATTAATACACTTGCTCTATCTCAGTTTACTCCCTCTACAAATAAAGAAATGCAACACTTATTATGTTATAAAAGGAAAGGACTGCTTTTATCTATTTCTTCATTGTATCTTAGCTTTGACTGCAGCATCTCATCCACCCCTTATTTAAAGTGTAGCTGATATAGTCAGTCAGGACCGGATTACTATCTAGTAAGTACAGGGCGATACATAGCTAGGGACAGCAGTCAGGACCGGATTACTATCTAGTAAGTACAGGGCGATACATAGCTAGGGACAGCAGTCAGGACCGGATTACTATCTAGTAAGTACAGGGCGATACATAGCTAGGGACAGCAGTCAGGATTGGATTACTATCTAGTAAGTACAGGGCGATACATAGCTAGGGACAGCAGTCAGGACCGGATTACTATCTAGTAAGTACAGGGCGATACATAGCTAGGGACAGCAGTCAGGACCGGATTACTATCTAGTAAGTACAGGGCGATACATAGCTAGGGACAGCAGTCAGGACCGGATTACTATCTAGTAAGTACAGGGCGATACATAGCTAGGGACAGCAGTCAGGACCGGATTACTATCTAGTAAGTACAGGGCGATACATAGCTAGGGACAGCAGTCAGGACCGGATTACTATCTAGTAAGTACAGGGCGATACATAGCTAGGGACAGTAGTCAGGACCGGATTACTATCTAGTAAGTACAGGGCGATACATAGCTAGGGACAGTAGTCAGGACCGGATTACTATCTAGTAAGTACAGGGCGATACATAGCTAGGGACAGCAGTCCCTAGCTATGTGACCGGATCACTATCTAGTAAGTACAGGGCGATACATAGCTAGGGACAGCAGTCAGGACCGGATCACTATCTAGTAAGTACAGGGCGATACATAGCTAAGGACAGCAGTCAGGATCGGATCACTATCTAGTAAGTACAGGGCGATACATAGCTAGGGACAGCAGTCAGGACCGGATCACTATCTAGTAAGTACAGGGTGATACATAGCTAGGGACAGCAGTCAGGATCGGATCACTATCTAGAAAGTACAGGGCTATACATAGCTAGGGACAGCAGTCAGGACCGGATCACTATCTAGTAAGTACAGGGCGATACATAGCTAGGGACAGCAGTCAGGACCGGATCACTATCTAGTAAGTACAGGGTGATACATAGCTAGGGACAGCAGTCCGGATCGGATCACTATCTAGAAAGTACAGGGAGATACATAGCTAGGGACAGCAGTCAGGACCGGATCACTATCTAGTAAGTACAGGGTGATACATAGCTAGGGACAGCAGTCAGGACCGGATCACTATCTAGTAAGTACAGGGCGATACATAACTAGGGACAGCAGTCAGGACCGGATCACTATCTAGTAAGTACAGGGCGATACATTGCTAGGGACAGCAGTCAGGACCCGATCACTATCTAGTAAGTACAGGGTGATACATAGCTAGGGACAACAGTCAGGACCCGATCACTATCTAGTAAGTACAGGGTGAAACATAGCTAGGGACAGCAGTCAGAAGCGGGTCACTATCTAGTAAGTACAGGGCGATACATAGCTAGGGACAGCAGTCAGGACCGGGTCACTATCTAGTAAGTACAGGGCGATACATAGCTAGGGACAGCAGTCAGGACCGGGTCACTATCTAGTAAGTACAGGCTATTACATAGCTAGGGACAGCAGTCAGGACCGGGTCACTATCTAGTAAGTACAGGGCGATACATAGCTAGGGACAGCAGTCAGGACCGGATCACTATCTAGTAAGTACAGGCTATTACATAGCTAGGGACAGCAGTCAGGACCGGATCACTATCTAGTAAGTATAGGACGATCCATATCTAGGGTCATAGGATTTATGTACCAGAAATTAGATAAATTGAGCTACTGTGGTACCAGTGGGCCGAGAGGACATTTTACCATCAAAAGTGGGCGGAAGATATTAAAAGGTTGGCGACCCATGATTTAAAGATTTTTCCTACAGTAAGCTAACGAAACTAAGTTGACGTTTGCAATATGTCAGTCTTTCCAATGTGTTGTTGATGATATATCATTACCAATAACTACTGATTGACCTCTAAAAACTGTGGGTCCATTATCTTGAGTGTAAGTCAAGTGAAAAACAAAAGACTGGATATGCTCTCTAGGATCTGAGTGGATCAGAAAAGATAGCTGACCACTATAAATTGCAAACTTCAATGTTGGTGTACTGTAGGAAAATGCTATTTTTAAAATAGCATTCAATTTATAAAGACTTGTTATTGACTATAGTTTTAAATTATTACATATTTGGAACCTCTAGTGTGTCACCTTAATGTAATAAAATGACACTTGGAATCACTTTACACATTGGTGTATATGTACAAAGCTGTAAAGCCTGAATAACCATTGGGAATCCTGTACAGTTTTAATTTATCTTATGAGAGTTCACAAAGATGTTACATCTCCAAAAGGTTTCTAGGATCTTTCCTGTTATGAGTACTACAGCAGTTGCAGCAAAGAGCTGCTAGATGGCACTGCCGAAAATTGTACACAGTTTGTAATCGCTGCTGAGATCGTACACAATTTCCAAGCTTAAACCCTTACCCTAATCCTAACCCTAAAGCTATGACATTGGCAGCAAAATCTTGGCACCGACACCTAGTGGATGCTCACGCCACTGCTGCTGCCTGTGCTGGAGGTGTACAGTAGTACTCATATAGGAAAGCACCCGTTTCTAAGTTTCACACATTAGTACTACTGTTGGTGCAAAGCACTGGTGCCCACAACAGGGTAAGGGCCCACTGCTACTGCCAGTAATGCAGGAATCTTAGCTTATTAGGCGAGAATGCCAGATAATTAATTTAAAGTAAGGTGGTCAGATTACCATAGGTGTGATCTGACCAGTTACATATGTTTGGCTCTTTATGTAGATGATTGTCCCATTTGTTTCTATGAGTTGTTATCTTTCTCTGCCCTCTGATCAGAGCTTTTGCCCCATCCCAGTAGGAATATTTTATGGATCAGTGGTTAAATTATCACCATTTCTTGCACAATGTCAGAAATCCCCCTAGATTTAAACTGTATAAGTGTATTCTTAAATTAAAGACCTGCAGAAATAGATCTCTTCCGGAGCTCTACCTTGTCGTGGGGAAGGGGCTTGTGTACTTCAATGAAGCTGTGAGCTATACCATGTAGGGTCACCCAAGATAGGCTGGTCATAGCAGAGAGGTCAGACAAATCGTGGTCCACTGGAGAAGGAACTGGCAACCCACTCCAATATCTTTGCCAGGAAAACCATATGATTAGCCTGATATGCTGCAGTACATAAGGTCATGGAAGGTCAGACACAACTGAACGACTAAACAACAACAACAACAATGTAAATCATTATAAATGGATTGTTAAAATCAATATCTTGGTGTGTTTAAATTGTAGATAAAATTTGACTATTTGTGATTAGCAACATCACTCCTGGCCTGTGTTACACATGTAAAAAGGTTGAGTGACATGTCCTGCCAAGCTGCTTATTTATACCCTGTAGAATGCCAACAGTGGGTAGAAAGTAGATGTGGCTGAAAGGTAGCAGCTCTTTAGCTCTGGCTGGGAGGCAGTTAGATAAGATCCCTTTCAGGACACAATCTTGCATCTATCTATTAATCTCGTTAATCCTCCCTCCCATTCAGAATCATTTCCCACCTTTTGATGGAAGGGGGTCACATCTCCCCCCCCCCCCCCCTTTATTTTTTCCTCTTAAATAACATACATGTTTACAATGTAAAACAACACACAGGGAAACAATACAAAACACAACATATTCGAAGTCAGTATATCAGAATGTGTCGGAAATATTTTAAATTTATATTACAATATCAAGTTCTCTTTTTTTCCATATATTTCTCTAATGGGCCACATCATGAGCACCACTATAGAAGTTAAAAGCTCTGCTCTTGGTAGGAGGCCTGCTATCCCACTGACTGCTGCTAGGTGGCTATCTAACAAATGGAGCTTACAATTAATACACTTGCTCTATCTCAGTTTACTCCCTCTACAAATAAAGAAATGCAACACTTATTATGTTATAAAAGGAAAGGACTGCTTTTATCTATTTCTTCATTGTATCTTAGCTTTGACTGCAGCATCTCATCCACCCCTTATTTAAAGTGTAGCTGATATAGTCAGTCAGGACCGGATTACTATCTAGTAAGTACAGGGCGATACATAGCTAGGGACAGCAGTCAGGACCGGATTACTATCTAGTAAGTACAGGGCGATACATAGCTAGGGACAGCAGTCAGGACCGGATTTACTATCTAGTAAGTACAGGGCGATACATAGCTAGGGACAGCAGTCAGGATTGGATTACTATCTAGTAAGTACAGGGCGATACATAGCTAGGGACAGCAGTCAGGGACCGGATTACTATCTAGTAAGTACAGGGCGATACATAGCTAGGGACAGCAGTCAGGACCGGATTACTATCTAGTAAGTACAGGGCGATACATAGCTAGGGACAGCAGTCAGGACCGGATTACTATCTAGTAAGTACAGGGCGATACATAGCTAGGGACAGCAGTCAGGACCCGGATTACTATCTAGTAAGTACAGGGCGATACATAGCTAGGGACAGCAGTCAGGACCGGATTACTATCTAGTAAGTACAGGGCGATACATAGCTAGGGACAGTAGTCAGGACCGGATTACTATCTAGTAAGTACAGGGCGATACATAGCTAGGGACAGTAGTCAGGACCGGATTACTATCTAGTAAGTACAGGAGCGATACATAGCTAGGGACAGCAGTCAGGACCGGGTCACTATCTAGTAAGTACAGGCTATTACATAGCTAGGGACAGCAGTCAGGACCGGGTCACTATCTAGTAAGTACAGGGCGATACATAGCTAGGGACAGCAGTCAGGACCGGATCACTATCTAGTAAGTACAGGCTATTACATAGCTAGGGACAGCAGTCAGGACCGGATCACTATCTAGTAAGTATAGGACGATCCATATCTAGGGTCATAGTATTTATGTACCAGAAATTAGATAAATTGAGCTACTGTGGTACCAGTGGGCCGAGAGGACATTTTACCATCAAAAGTGGGCGGAAGATATTAAAAGGTTGGCGACCCATGATTTAAAGATTTTTCCTACAGTAAGCTAACGAAACTAAGTTGACGTTTGCAATATGTCAGTCTTTTCCAATGTGTTGTTGATGATATATCATTACCAATAACTACTGATTGACCTCTAAAACTGTGGGTCCATTATCTTGAGTGTAAGTCAAGTGAAAAACAAAAGACTGGATATGCTCTCTAGGATCTGAGTGGATCAGAAAAGATAGCTGACCACTATAAATTGCAAACTTCAATGTTGGTGTACTGTAGGAAAATGCTATTTTTAAAATAGCATTCAATTTATAAAGACTTGTTATTGACTATAGTTTTAAATTATTACATATTTGGAACCTCTAGTGTGTCACCTTAATGTAATAAAAATGACACTTGGAATCACTTTACACATTGGTGTATATGTACAAAGCTGTAAAGCCTGAATAACCATTGGGAATCCTGTACAGTTTTAATTTATCTTATGAGAGTTCACAAAGATGTTACATCTCCAAAAGGTTTCTAGGATCTTTCCTGTTATGAGTACTACAGCAGTTGCAGCAAAGAGCTGCTAGATGGCACTGCCGAAAATTGTACACAGTTTGTAATCGCTGCTGAGATCGTACACAATTTCCAAGCTTAAACCCTTACCCTAATCCTAACCCTAAAGCTATGACATTGGCAGCAAAATCTTGGCACCGACACCTAGTGGATGCTCACGCCACTGCTGCTGCCTGTGCTGGAGGTGTACAGTAGTACTCATATAGGAAAGCACCCCGTTTCTAAGTTTCACACATTAGTACTACTGTTGGTGCAAAGCACTGGTGCCCACAACAGGGTAAGGGCCCACTGCTACTGCCAGTAATGCAGGAATCTTAGCTTATTAGGCGAGAATGCCAGATAATTAATTTAAAGTAAGGTGGTCAGATTACCATAGGTGTGATCTGACCAGTTACATATGTTTGGCTCTTTATGTAGATGATTGTCCCATTTGTTTCTATGAGTTGTTATCTTTCTCTGCCCTCTGATCAGAGCTTTTGCCCCATCCCAGTAGGAATATTTTATGGATCAGTGGTTAAATTATCACCATTTCTTGCACAATGTCAGAAATCCCCCTAGATTTAAACTGTATAAGTGTATTCTTAAATTAAAGACCTGCAGAAATAGATCTCTTCCGGAGCTCTACCTTGTCGTGGGGAAGGGGCTTGTGTACTTCAATGAAGCTGTGAGCTATACCATGTAGGGTCACCCAAGATAGGCTGGTCATAGCAGAGAGGTCAGACAAATCGTGGTCCACTGGAGAAGGAACTGGCAACCCACTCCAATATCTTTGCCAGGAAAACCTTATGGATTAGCCTGATATGCTGCAGTACATAAGGTCATGGAAGGTCAGACACAACTGAACGACTAAACAACAACAACAACAATGTAAATCATTATAAATGGATTGTTAAAATCAATATCTTGGTGTGTTTAAATTGTAGATAAAATTTGACTATTTGTGATTAGCAACATCACTCCTGGCCTGTGTTACACATGTAAAAAGGTTGAGTGACATGTCCTGCCAAGCTGCTTATTTATACCCTGTAGAATGCCAACAGTGGGTAGAAAGTAGATGTGGCTGAAAGGTAGCAGCTCTTTAGCTCTGGCTGGGAGGCAGTTAGATAAGATCCCTTTCAGGACACAATCTTGCATCTATCTATTAATCTCGTTAATCCTCCCTCCCATTCAGAATCATTTCCCACCTTTTTATGGAAGGGGGTCACATCTCCCCCCCCCCCCCCCCCCTTTATTTTTTCCTCTTAAATAACATACATGTTTACAATGTAAAACAACACACAGGGAAACAATACAAAACCCAACATATTCGAAGTCAGTATATCAGAATGTGTCGGAAATATTTTAAATTTATATTACAATATCAAGTTCTCTTTTTTTCCATATATTTCTCTAATGGGCCACATCATGAGCACCACTATAGAAGTTAAAAGCTCTGCTCTTGGTAGGAGGCCTGCTATCCCACTGACTGCTGCTAGGTGGCTATCTAACAAATGGAGCTTACAATTAATACACTTGCTCTATCTCAGTTTACTCCCTCTACAAATAAAGAAATGCAACACTTATTATGTTATAAAAGGGAAAGGACTGCTTTTATCTATTTCTTCATTGTATCTTAGCTTTGACTGCAGCATCTCATCCACCCCTTATTTAAAGTGTAGCTGATATAGTCAGTCAGGACCGGATTACTATCTAGTAAGTACAGGGCGATACATAGCTAGGGACAGCAGTCAGGACCGGATTACTATCTAGTAAGTACAGGGCGATACATAGCTAGGGACAGCAGTCAGGACCGGATTACTATCTAGTAAGTACAGGGCGATACATAGCTAGGGACAGCAGTCAGGATTGGATTACTATCTAGTAAGTACAGGGCGATACATAGCTAGCGACAGCAGTCAGGACCGGATTACTATCTAGTAAGTACAGGGCGATACATAGCTAGGGACAGCAGTCAGGACCGGATTACTATCTAGTAAGTACAGGGCGATACATAGCTAGGGACAGCAGTCAGGACCGGATTACTATCTAGTAAGTACAGGGCGATACATAGCTAGGGACAGCAGTCAGGACCGGATTACTATCTAGTAAGTACAGGGCGATACATAGCTAGGGACAGCAGTCAGGACCGGATTACTATCTAGTAAGTACAGGGCGATTCATAGCTAGGGACAGTAGTCAGGACCGGATTACTATCTAGTAAGTACAGGGCGATACATAGCTAGGGACAGTAGTCAGGACCGGATTACTATCTAGTAAGTACAGGGCGATACATAGCTAGGGACAGCAGTCAGGACCGGGTCACTATCTAGTAAGTACAGGCTATTACATAGCTAGGGACAGCAGTCAGGACCGGGTCACTATCTAGTAAGTACAGGGCGATACATAGCTAGGGACAGCAGTCAGGACCGGATCACTATCTAGTAAGTACAGGCTATTACATAGCTAGGGACAGCAGTCAGGACCGGATCACTATCTAGTAAGTATAGGACGATCCATATCTAGGGTCATAGGATTTATGTACCAGAAATTAGATAAATTGAGCTACTGTGGTACCAGTGGGCCGAGAGGACATTTTACCATCAAAAGTGGGCGGAAGATATTAAAAGGTTGGCGACCCATGATTTAAAGATTTTTCCTACAGTAAGCTAACGAAACTAAGTTGACGTTTGCAATATGTCAGTCTTTCCAATGTGTTGTTGATGATATATCATTACCAATAACTACTGATTGACCTCTAAAACTGTGGGTCCATTATCTTGAGTGTAAGTCAAGTGAAAAACAAAAGACTGGATATGCTCTCTAGGATCTGAGTGGATCAGAAAAGATAGCTGACCACTATAAATTGCAAACTTCAATGTTGGTGTACTGTAGGAAAATGCTATTTTTAAAATAGCATTCAATTTATAAAGACTTGTTATTGACTATAGTTTTAAATTATTACATATTTGGAACCTCTAGTGTGTCACCTTAATGTAATAAAATGACACTTGGAATCACTTTACACATTGGTGTATATGTACAAAGCTGTAAAGCCTGAATAACCATTGGGAATCCTGTACAGTTTTAATTTATCTTATGAGAGTTCACAAAGATGTTACATCTCCAAAAGGTTTCTAGGATCTTTCCTGTTATGAGTACTACAGCAGTTGCAGCAAAGAGCTGCTAGATGGCACTGCCGAAAATTGTACACAGTTTGTAATCGCTGCTGAGATCGTACACAATTTCCAAGCTTAAACCCTTACCCTAATCCTAACCCTAAAGCTATGACATTGGCAGCAAAATCTTGGCACCGACACCTAGTGGATGCTCACGCCACTGCTGCTGCCTGTGCTGGAGGTGTACAGTAGTACTCATATAGGAAAGCACCCGTTTCTAAGTTTCACACATTAGTACTACTGTTGGTGCAAAGCACTGGTGCCCACAACAGGGTAAGGGGCCCACTGCTACTGCCAGTAATGCAGGAATCTTAGCTTATTAGGCGAGAATGCCAGATAATTAATTTAAAGTAAGGTGGTCAGATTACCATAGGTGTGATCTGACCAGTTACATATGTTTGGCTCTTTATGTAGATGATTGTCCCATTTGTTTCTATGAGTTGTTATCTTTCTCTGCCCTCTGATCAGAGCTTTTGCCCCATCCCAGTAGGAATATTTTATGGATCAGTGGTTAAATTATCACCATTTCTTGCACAATGTCAGAAATCCCCCTAGATTTAAACTGTATAAGTGTATTCTTAAATTAAAGACCTGCAGAAATAGATCTCTTCCGGAGCTCTACCTTGTCGTGGGGAAGGGGCTTGTGTACTTCAATGAAGCTGTGAGCTATACCATGTAGGGTCACCCAAGATAGGCTGGTCATAGCAGAGAGGTCAGACAAATCGTGGTCCACTGGAGAAGGAACTGGCAACCCACTCCAATATCTTTGCCAGGAAAACCTTATGGATTAGCCTGATATGCTGCAGTACATAAGGTCATGGAAGGTCAGACACAAACTGAACGACTAAACAACAACAACAACAATGTAAATCATTATAAATGGATTGTTAAAATCAATATCTTGGTGTGTTTAAATTGTAGATAAAATTTGACTATTTGTGATTAGCAACATCACTCCTGGCCTGTGTTACACATGTAAAAAGGTTGAGTGACATGTCCTGCCAAGCTGCTTATTTATACCCTGTAGAATGCCAACTGTGGGTAGAAAGTAGATGTGGCTGAAAGGTAGCAGCTCTTTAGCTCTGGCTGGGAGGCAGTTAGATAAGATCCCTTTCAGGACACAATCTTGCATCTATCTATTAATCTTGTTAATCCTTTCTCCCATTCAGAATCATTTCCCACCTTTTGATGGAAGGGGGTCACATCTTCCCCCCTTTATTTTTTCCTCTTAAATAACATACATGTTTACAATGTAAAACAACACACAAGGAAACAATACAAAACCCAACATATTCGAAGTCAGTATATCAGAATGTGTCGGAAATATTTAAAATTTATATTACAATATCAAGTTCTCTTTTTTTCCATATATTTCTCTAATGGGCCACATCATGAGCACCACTATAGAAGTTAAAAGCTCTGCTCTTGGTAGGAGGCCTCCTATCCCACTGACTGCTGCTAGGTGGCTATCTAACAAATGGAGCTTACAATTAATACACTTGCTCTATCTCAGTTTACTCCCTCTACAAATAAAGAAATGCAACACTTATTATGTTATAAAAGGAAAGGACTGCTTTTATCTATTTCTTCATTGTATCTTAGCTTTGACTGCAGCATCTCATCCACCCCTTATTTAAAGTGTAGCTGATATAGAAGCAGATCTTATTAAAATAACCACTGTCCACTGGTGTAGTCTTAATGTATAAAAACAAGAAGGAAAGGGGGCAAAGAAGCGCACAAAATGTCCTGATCAAAATAAGTAGTAATCAAGCTCACGTGTAAAATCCTCAATATATAAAATGGTATGTAAATAGCATTTAGGTACTAGACCCAAAATACACAAACCCAGTCCATTTCCATAGAAATGTGCAGCAGGATACTAGGGGTCTTCCAATAATCACAAGGGGCTTGCCGCTATACTATAGCAATCCTTGTAGAGGGCTTAAAATATATATATAGTCGATTTTGAGTGATATGGACTCACAGAGGGGTTTTTGTTAGAACCCCACTTCTAATAGTAACCTACACTTAAAGAGCTGATAAGCCCTAATAGTGTGGCACATAGAAATATGAGTACTCAATCACTACTATGGCATATACATATAAAAAAAAAACAATGCAATGAAAATACAGATACAGCAGCTCTCACCATGCAAAAATGAGGGGGAGAAACACAAGGGGAAGAGACACAGGGGAGGGAGGGGGAGACACAGGGGAGGGAGGGGGAAAGAGTGGGGGGGAGACACAGGGAGGAAGAGGGCAGGAGAGACTTAGGGGAGGGAGAGGGGGGAGAGACACAAGGGAGGGAGGGGGAAAGAGACAGAGGGGAGGGGGAAAGGAGACACAGGGGAGGGAGCTTGTGGGGAAGGGGACACAGGGGAGGGAGATGGAGAAGGAGACACAGGGGGAAGGAGACACACAATGTCAGCTTATTCAAACACAATATACAGAAACATTGTTGATCTTTTCTACTTAAAAGTTACGGATGTCGTGCAATTTTAAGGCATTATTTCTATTGGTGAATATTTAAATGCATTAATACAGGTGACATAAGTCAAAATTCCCACGTCAAGGCACTTGCAGGTTATAAATATTCCACTCCATAGTGTGACAGAGAGGTTGTAAGGATACACATCCTGCCCAGTGACTCAGTGCTTTAATGGATGCACATGGTAGTTACATCCTGTTGTGTGCTCCATTCTCTGAAATCCTTTGCTATGTCCCAGTTTATAATGTTATCACCTGTGCTTATCAATGTTTCTTTATGATATAATACATTTACAACTGTATACAAGTATTAAGTATGTTTCTAGTAAGTTCTGTATTGTGAGATCAGTTTTCCACATACTAATTTGAGTAATATTTTTTTGGAAAATATTTTTGTAAAAATGTTGCTTTAATTATTTATTTATTTATTACAGAGTGCGATTAAAAGTATATCCCCTCATAAATGACTCTAGTCATAAGTTCTCAAACTGCTGTTTCTGAGGGTCTTGGTAGGTACTTGGATATTACTGAAGTTGTCAATCTACCACCTAATGATTTTTCAGGATGTTGCCTGGTCCTTCAAAAAAGTTTGGGAACCACTGCACTAGAGCTTATAAGGTCCTCTGTAATGCCCCAGTGATCTTCAGTATGTTGTGGCCCATAGTAAGTTAACCCCAAAAGCTTGTGAACACCTTTATTAACTAAGGTACTTTAATCATGGGGTTCACCAACGTCAGAATCAATCTGAAAATAAACTGCTTGTAGTTTGACCGACCTGCACTGTGCAAGACTTATTTTTTCTCATCAAGATTGATTTTTTTCCAAATTTATATATTTATATTTCCATAATACAGCGATCCTTTAATTGTGTACCTAAGTTTGTAATATATTTCTCCCAGTTTCAGTTTGTCAGACTTGGTTTGTTTACTGATGCTAAATACAATGATGCATTGTACAGGACCGGCTATTTATTGCAATATCCAATGTCATTATGAAAGATTGTATTACAGAATACCTGTGTAGCATTGCTACTCCACTAAGCATGTTTACAATGTACAGAATATACCTGTAGCCTTTGTGATTTTACAGCAGTGATTAATTTAAGTAATAACGTGGCTGCAATGCTGTATCATCCATACAACAAACTCTCCATACATAAATAAGTTCTACCTTTGTTTGACGAAGGATTCTCATAATACTGTTTTGGAGAAAACTAAAGTAGTTCTCGGAGATATCTGTCCCTGGCCAAATTACCAATATACATAGAGGGCCTCATTCTATTATCGGCCGTAAGGCTGCGATTCCTTGCGAGGGTTCTGTTAACTCGCGATTCTATTATACGGCCCCGCAAGGATCTCCTCTTACGGCCGGCCGCATATCTTGGAACCGGCCGTAAGCTCCAAAACTTTTAAAGTCAAAAATAAATTCAAGACAGCACTGTACAGCTCTGTAAATGCTAGGGATCATATTGGGGGACATGAGGATTAAAAGTAACCCCCTCTCAAGCTTGCACATCAGCCCAAACCCGAGTTCAAATTAACTGTGTATTTTCCGGCTGCGGCGTGGGTGTGTCTGAGGTGCTCCAAGCACTCTGGACTTTTTACATGGATATTTTACGGATATTAAAAAAAAAATATTTTACGGATTTGAGTATAGGGGAATTTTGTGCTATTTTTGCTAACACCGAAAATCACTTTATAGTCTTCTCAAAGTGCAGGATGGCTTTATTTGGGCTATATTTTGTGCTTAATTGGTGCTAGCGGGACCTCTTTCCTGCAAGTAAGCTGCGGCTCGCTTTTAGCCTTGCAGAGAGGGTTCCCGGAGCAATAGAATTGCAAATAGGATTTTCTTACGGCCGATTTCCTTGCGGACGTTTTAGATCAAAGGCTTTCCTCCGGCGCGAGCGGCCGCAAGAGATAGCAAGGCGCCGGCCGCAAGCCTGCCGGAATCCCCGCCCGGAGGGGAATAGAATAGCCGAATAGCTTGCGGCCGGTCCTTGCGGCCCCGCAGCGGCTGCGGCCGATAATAGAATGAGGCCCATAGTGTGCACATCTTAGAGAAATAATACACCAACACAGAGTTCTGGTATAAAGCTTTCTCTCGCCCACTGTTTATTGAATCAGCCGCCATATTTAACATTTAACAATCAGATAAATGTTGCAACTACGCAAATCATCAGGTTTATTCAGTAATTCATTGGTTCTGTGATGTCCGCTTTTATGGAATCTCAACAAGGCATTGGGTTAGTGCATTAAGGAGTCTCTAGGTGTCATCCCACAGTGGGATGAGTCTTTCTCTCATTGGTCAGAAGGTTAAGACAAAGGGAAGATGGCGCTCTCCTTCTTGTGTCCAAGGTGTGGTAGTCATCGTCACCCTTAGCAGACCGGAAGTAGTGCTGCCAACATCTTGTATGCAGAAGTGGCAAATCCTCCATCTTAGGACTCTCAGGATACAGCTCAGTAGCCATCTTAGGACTCTCAGGATAAAGAATAAAAGTAATTAGTGCCTTATCTTATGATATATTGTAAGGAAAGGAATGCAGCATGGACATAATATACATTTTCATGAATTTCATCCACAACAATACACTAAAATGAAAGTTTTCCTGGGTTCCTAGTCTCCTGGTGAATAGAAAGCAGGCTCCCTTGTGCATGGCATCACTACTGGTTCTCCTGGATTTTCTCAAATACGCATACTTTCAACTGGAGTATTTTTTCCATGACCACAGATGTAGATACATCTTTAAATTATTTTTGTAGCTTCCATCCAGGTGGGTACGTACGAGTGTCTGAGCCACTGTCAGATTAGATTTCATGTGCTGGTTTTGCATGTTTGTTCTGTTATAGAGAGATTTTCAGGATTATGACAGAACTGAAGAATGGTCTATTACAATTCAGATACAAGAGGATTAGAGTTTCTATTTTTCTCCCAGTACAACCTCTTGCCTTCTCATTATATATATCACACTCCCATATCAAATTAAACAGGCAATATAAAATGTTTATGGAAACTGCCATGACTGAAATACTTCAACCAATGTGTCAACCAATCCCTCTCCCTCCTCCTTAACCCCTCCTTACACTCCTGAATAGACATAAGAATCATCAGAATACACTTCCAGAGGCTCCAAGTCAGCAGGAAGTGTGGAAGACTATATACTTTGCAGCCAAAGATGGAGGAGCTCTATACAGTCAGCAAAAGACCTGGAGCTGACTGTGGCTCAGACCATGAGCTTCTTATTGCAAAGTTGAAAATTAAACTGCAGAAAAGAGGGAAAACCATCAGACAAGTAGATACGGAAAAAAAAAAAAAATAACCCTTGTGAATATGCAGTGGAAGTAGAGAATAGATTTAAGGGACTAGACACGGAAGATAGAATGCTTAAAGAACTTTGGACCAAAGTTTGCAACATTATCCAAAAAACAGAAACAAAGAATATCGCTAAAAGAAAGAAAAGTAAGCAAAGTGGGTGTGATAAAAGACAAAAATGGTAGGAACTTAACAGAAGAAGGTCAGATAAAGAAGAGGGGGCAGCAATACACTGAAGATCTATACAGGAAGGATCTTAACATCAGTGATGTTAAGATCAGAGTGAGATTGGCCCTAGGTTGTCTTCCTGATAATAAGGCTGCAGGAGGTGATGGAATCCCAATTGAACTATTCAAAATTCTACAGGATGATGCTGTGAAAGTGTTACTTGCCTTATACCAACAAATTTGGAAAAATCAACAATGCTTAATAGACTGGAAAAGGTCAGTATACATCCCAATCCCAAAAAGCCAGTGCCAAAAAGTGCTCCAATTATTTGAACAATTGCACTCATTTCACAAGCCAGCAAGGTAATGCTTAAGATTCGAAAAGCTCAACTCCAACAATATATGGACCAGGAACTACCAGATTTGCAAGCCGGGTTCCGCAGAGGAAGAGGAACAAGAGATCAAATTACCAATGTCCGCTGGATAATAGAGAAAGCAAGAGCGTTCCAAAAAAACACTTGCTTCTGCTTCATAGACTATACTAAAGCCTTTGACTGTGTGGATCACAACAAAATGTGGCATGCCCTTAAAGAGATGGCAGTACCAGATCATCTCATCCTCCTCCTAAAGAACCTGTATGTCGACCAAGAAGCCACGGTCAGAACGGAACCTGGGACAACAGAATGGTTCAAGATCGGAAATGGAGTGCGACAAGGTTGTATATTGTCACCTTATTTGTTCAACTTATATGCAGAGTACATCATGCGTAAGGCTGGAATGGATGGATCCAAAGCCGGAATCAATATTGCTCAAAGGAATATCAACAACTCCAGATACGCCAATGATACTACTCTGATGGTGAGGAGGAACTAAAGGACTTATTGATGAGGGTAAAAGAAGAGAGTGCAAAAGTTGGCCTGCTTCTCAACATTAAATAGACAAAGATCATTGCAAACGGAAATCTCACTTAATAGACGGGGAAGAAGTGGAGGCAGTGACAGATGTTATTTTCCTTGGATCCAAGATCTCTGCAGATGGTGACTGTAGTCATGAAAGATATTAAACTCATGTCTGCATAGTTCCAATTATGGTATTCCCGGTAGTAACAAACCGATGTGAGAGCTGAACCATAAAGAAGCCTGAGCACCGTAGAATTGACACATTTGAATTGTGATGTTGGAGAAGACTGCTTAGAGTCCCTTGGACTGCAAGAAGATCCAATAAATCAATACTTCAGGAAATCAAGACAAATTGTTCACTAGAAGGTATGATTATGAGGCTGAAGCTCAAATATTTTGGCCATATCATGAGACGGCAAGATTCCCTAGAAAAGACTCTGATGCTGGGAAAGATTGAAGGCACAAGAAGAAGGGAACGACAGAGGCGGAGATGGATAGATGAGGTCACTGAAGCAATGAACATGAACTTGATGAAGCTCAGAGGGGCAGTGACTGAGAGATGCACCTGGCGTGCTGTGGCTCATGGAGTCAGGGAGAGTCGACGCAACTGAACGACTAAACAACAACAACTCCCTAGTTACTACTTCTCGTTCCTTCTTGTTATATTCCAAATTATAGTTGTATGTGTGCTTATGTATATATACTGTATGTTAGCAAGTTTCAAGTACACATACATGTCTCTGTATACATACATTATTCTATGGCAGTGCACGCCATTTTCAGGCACCCTGCATCTACATTGAAAACGTGCTGTTCTAGGTGTGGGCCATGTGGGCCAAGACCACACCACTGACATCCATTCAGTTGAAAGTACTTCAGAAATGTGAGCCATGAACAAAGCACCCAAAACCTAGGTCCCTATTCAATTGCAAGCCCGTAGATTCACGTTATACAGATTCACGTTATATGCCTGCAGGCTTGAAATGTGCTACAATTATAGAGTGATTCAATTGAACAAGCCCGCAATTTACGGTCTGAAAGCCGAAACCATAAACTATGCAATCGTATGTGGCATTTCAGAGAGTGAACATGATCAATTAAGCAAAGCCGTAACTACCGATTTAGAAACAGCCAATTGTAAATGAGACCATCATCATTATGTTAGTAAAACATGGAGGTTACACATCAATCAATTAGTGTTTAGAGGTTCCATACTCGAGATTCAGCAATGAATGAAAATAATTTTCTATTGCAGATTTGCAAAAAGCTTGAGACTGTTGTGCAATTAATTCTAATGTCTTTCATTGCTTTCTCCGTCTTTAAAAGTGCACTATTGATTTTTTTATTTGCATTTACAGTGCTATGGACAGGGGATAGACCCCATTGCGAGTCCTATTTGGTGCTCGTAGGATTTTCTTCTACATTTGCCATTTACGGTTGTGAAAACATTTGCAGGCTGGAGGAATTGTAGCAATTGAATAGAGATTTGCCATTTTAGTGATTGTAACTTTTGCGGGCTTGATAGATTAAAGGCTTAGATGGGTTGTAAGTTACGATTTTGAGAACCTCAGGGATTTTAAGCCTGTAACCTGTAGATCGTTTGCGGCTCGCTAAAAGTAGCCGATTGAATAGCAAATTAGTTTGTAGGCTCCATTACGGGCTCCAGTAACTTACAATTGAATAGGGGACCTTTTCAGTAACTGGGCCTCTGCTTGTTCATAGGCAAATAAACAAAGTTATGTATACTCAGTACAGCATCATTGCATATAATTGTTTGCTTATTTTTTTTGTTAAAAACTTTGGTTCTATAATTCTAAGTTTAGCCTTATACAAATTAAAATAATGTTAATGTATTGGTTCCCACTTCTTCTCATGGAAACATACTAATTACAGGATGCAATTAGATATGTGCACAAAGAACTTATATCTAAAACTCAGATCTGAAATGCAAAGCTATAGACTAATTGTAATAGTAGATTTAAAAAATTCACAGAAATGATTACTTTTATAAAAATATAAAAATGCAATTCTTTCTTTTCTCACCACTTTGCTACCAATGTATACAGCACAAAACTTAAAAGATACAGAGAACTATTGCGTATCACATATATAGTTGTCGTACTGCAAGTTTCTGTGTAACGCTTGCAAAGTTGCAGGTTTGCGCATGCTTATAGCACATGCTAAGGCCCACAATGGGCGCCGGAGGCGCTCATTACGAGGCCCACAATGTGCGCAGAAGGGAGACAGGGGGAGAGGAGGGCAAAGAGAGACAGGGGAGGGAGAGAGGGGAAGAGACACAGTGGAGGGAGAGGGGGAGAGACACAGGGGAGGGAGAGGGGGGAAAGACACATGGGAGGGAGATGAGGGAAAGAGACACAGGGGAGGGAGAGAGGGGAAAGAGACACTGGGGAAGAGGGGGAAAGACACAGGGGAGGGAGAGGGGGGCAAAGAGACACACGGGTGAGGGGGAGGGGGGAAAAGAGGGAGAGGGGGGAAAAGAGGGAGAGGGGGAAGAGACACAGGCAAGGGAGAGGGGCGGAAGACACACAGGGGAAGGGAGGGGGGCAAAGAGACACAGGGAAGGGAGAGAAGGGAAAGTGACACGGAAAGGGAGAGGGAGGGAAGAGACACATGGGAGGAAGAGGGAAGGAAGAGACACAGGGGAGGGAGAGGGGGAAGAGACACAGGGTGAGTGGGAAAGAGAAAAATCAAATATTATTCTGTCATTTGTGACGGGAGGCCCGCAATGGGCGCCTAAGGTGCTCATTGAGGGGCTCGGAGAGAGAAGGAGAGAAAAGAGAGGGAGAGGACACAGAAGGAGGGAGCAGGAGAGAGAGAGAAGCCATGCATAGTGAGGCTCGCATTGCTCAGCTTTGCAGCGCACGGCGAGGCTTGCAATGTGCGTCATAGACGCACATTGCGACTCTCGCATTGTGCGGCAAACAAAAGCATTGCGAGGCTTGCAAATATTATGCCATCATTTTTGACGGGCAAGTGGCTAGTATA
Source organism: Discoglossus pictus (assembly GCA_027410445.1). Lineage (NCBI taxonomy): Eukaryota > Metazoa > Chordata > Amphibia > Anura > Alytidae > Discoglossus > Discoglossus pictus. Next base: position 156,900,976 of record CM050169.1, read on the forward strand.
TATATATTACATGTGTAAACTCTGCTATTGTGAAATAATAGTTAAGATATATATAAACCTGCACACATACAGAGCTCCCTCGTTGTCTAATTATAGTAATGATTTCACAGGGCAGGCCCAGGAATGTGAGGCTCACGTTGCAAAGCAATGTGGGATATACACCAGGGAGTAACCTGACGGCCACAGGGCACAAACTGTTAACATGAAGTAACAGGATACAGACAGGTGTAACTCACATGCAGTGTGGAAAGTTTGGATATTACCAAACACGCCTTCATTAACATGACAATTATTTCCATGCCATAGATGTGGCATATCTGGATTGTAGCATTTGACACTGTTCTACTCAATAATCTAGCTTTTAAACTGCATAGTCTGGTCTTTGATTCAGATGCAGTTGAATGGATGGGATATTAGATGAAGAGTAGGTTAACAGGACAGTGCTTTGGATGAAAGCAATACATATCCAATACTGTATCTCAGGACAATTGTGTCATAAACCTGAAAACTATTAGCCCTATTCTATTAGAAGTCGCAAATGACTCTAACCTGTAATGTTGGCTGAGGATGTTTTTTTCTCTAAATGTTTAGATGTATTCTATTGACTCCAGCTCGCAATTTACCTCCTTAAGCCTTAACAGGTAAACCCTGCCTTTTTAAGTAGGATTTCAGGAGGCGTGATCATATGATTGACAATGTTTAAACAAGCCTGTCATTTATTTCTTAGAAGCAGCCAATAGTAAAAGAGACCGTCATCATGACTTTAGTAAAACATAAAAGTTAGACGTCATCTGCAATCAGAGGCTACAATTAATTAGTGCCAATAAGTAAAGTAATTTGCTGACCAGGTCGCAATCAAGCAATCTAGCACTCTATATAATGTATTAGATCAGCTATTTTAATCCATGTGGATTTCATGATATGTATTAACCTCTTGAGTCCCAGGATCAAAATTACTCAGAAATAACATTTAAAAATATTTTTTTTAATTGCATATTTGTGGGTTTGAGACTGTTGTGCAATTAACTCTAATGTCTTTCCATGCCTTCCCATGCTTTTAGTTTAGTAATGTGTGTTTAATTGCTGCTACAGCTCTAATAAGTGTTTAAAATTCCCTTCTGAGCCCTATTTCGTACTCGTAATATTTTTGACAAAAACTTGATTCTATTTTTAGTTGCGGGTCAGATTTTTTTGTGAGCTGGAGCTACGGGTCTAATAGAATATAAATTTTGTTTAACTTTAATTATTTAGACTTCATAATATTCAAGCTGTGCTAAAACCAATATAGTTCTAAGGCCAAATTTGCGGCTTTGGCTTACTCGTAGTGATTGTCGGCGGGTAACTCGTAATCAGATTGCGAGTAGCTAATAGAATATGTGCCAATATTAACAGTGATTTAAGTGTGTATACATTTACAAATTGGGCAATAGAATAGGGCCCAGAGTTTTCTTAATCAATCTAACAGTTGAAAGCACTTTGGGTGAAAGCACTATATAATTTTGAGGAAATAAATATACATAGTATGACCAAAGGTTTCATAAGAAAAATTGCCAAAACGCTTTATGAAGAAGGGTTCTGGGGCATGGTAGGGATTGACTGAAATGTTCTAGAGCCGTTTTGAGATATTGAGGAGGGGTGTGGGACAGTGGTGGGACAGTTTGTTATATTTTGGAATGCATTGTGGTTTTCCATGAAAATCATTTTAAATCATACTTTTAACACACAAAATGGCAGCCTTTTCTGAATTTCTTTGTTAAATACTGGAGGAGAGAAGGTCCAACAATTAAACATGAGAAACTTCAGGGTGAGGCTTAAGATAATTTGTTCTATACCCATCTCCACACAATGATGCTTAAATGCTGAAAGGTGTAAGTGACCTGGGGTTTGTTCCTGTCAGACAATGAACAATTGTATAGAAGTATGAGTAATACTGGTCTGCCAATTAAACCTACATACATGCATATGCCCTGTATACTTTCTGTTATTTTCAATGAAGTTGAATGCTTTTACTTAACATTTTTTATGCAAAACACAACTTTGGTTATGTTTAATGCATGATATTTTAAATGCATTACAAAAAATAATTGTTTTCCATACCCCTTTAACCTTCCTGGCAGTATGATTATGTCAGTATGTAGAATGTTAAAGCGGTACATAAAAAAATACTGACATAATCAGACCGCCCTTTCCCCCTTAACCTCCTCTCTTTCTCCCCTTCCCCTTCTCCTCCTCCCTTCTCCTCCTCCCTTCTCCTTCTCCTCCCCCCTTATCCTCCTCCCCCTTATGCTCCTCCTCACTTCCCCCCTCTCCAATCACCTCCCTTTCCCCCTTCCCCTCATCCTTTTCCCCCTTCCCCTCTTCCTCCCTCCTTATCCTCTCCTCCTCCCTCCATATCATCCTCCTCCCTCCTTACCCCCTTATCATCCTCATCCCCTTCCTTTTCCCCCTTATCCTCCTCCTCCCTCCTTATTCTCCTCCCTCCTTATCGTCCTCCCTCCATATCATCCTCCTCCCTCCTTACCCCTTTATCATCCTCATCTCCTTATCATCCTCCTCCCTCCTTCCCCCTTATCCTCCTCCTCTTCCCTTCCCTTCTTTCCCGCCCTAATCATCCTTCTCCTCCTCTCCCCCTTATCATCATCTTACTTCCCTCCTCCTTCTCCCTTTCTCCTTATCCTCACTTTCCCTCTTATCCTCCTCCTCTCTTCCCCCTTATCATCATCCTCCTTCCCCCCTTATCATCCTCCCCCCCCTTCCCCCTTATCATCCCCCTCCTTCCCTCACTACCTCCCCCTGATTTCCCCCCTTATTCTCCATTTCCCCCTTCTCCTCCTCCCTCCTTCCACCCTTATCATCATCCTCCTTCTTCCCCCTGATCATACTCCTCCTCCTTCCCCGTTATCATCCTCCTCCTCCTTCCCCATTATCATCTTCCTCCTCCTTCACCTCTTATGATCCTCCTCCTCACTTCCCCCCTGATCATCCTCCTCACTTCTCCCCTGATCATCCTCCTCACTTACCCCTCTCTCCTTACTTTTTATTGGGATCCGATGAGCTGCCTTCTCATCTCTCCCCCGCAGCATGTCTTCCGGCAGTGAAGTAACCAGCATATGCTAAAAACGTGACATCACAAGCGCGTCATGTCATTAGCATATACCGTCACTTTACTGCCGGAAGACATGCTGCGGGGGGGAGAGATGAACAGGCAGCTCATCCGATTACAATAAAAAGTAATGAGAGAGGGGGAAGTGAGGAGAGTGATAAGGGGGAAAGTGAGGAGGAGGAGGATCATAAGGGGGGAAGGAGGATGATAACGGGGAAGGAGGAGGAGGATGATCAGGGGGAAGGAGGGATGAGGATGAGGAATGGTGAGCTGAGGGGGCCCAGGCAAATTTGGCAGCACTGGGCCCCCTCTAGACCCTTCCCGAAGTAACCCAGAACGTGGCACGGGGTTACCGATTTAGGTACTTAAAATTAACCCCCGAGTCCCGCTCGGGATTACTTCTTAGGAGGTTAAAAAGCTGCCTACAGCCATATTGGTCAGGGCCTATTAAGTCTTTCCATTGAAAACCATGGTGAAGCTCTCTCGGCTTTCTCAGAAAATGTGGCCATACTGAGAAAGGCAGCTTGAAGGGACAAATGTAATGTTTTAAGACATTGTGTTGTGGCGATTATAAATGCAGTTTGACTGCACAACAGATCCAAGTAGTTTTCATTTGTTAGCCACCTTTAAATTAACACTTCAATCATTGGCGGAGCTAGTGAATGGAGGGCCCTGGTGCAAGAAAAAAAATAAGGCCCCCCTGCTTTCAAGGAGAGGGGGAGAGGTAGAGCAGAAAAGAGAGGTAAAAAGAAAAGCGAATGTAAAAGGTGGGGAGAGAGTATTGGGAGAGAAGGGGGAAGAGAGTAAAAAAGATGGAGAGAGAAGGAGGAAAGAGGATACTGGGAGAAAATGGGGCCAAAGGGAAAGGGGAAGAGAGAAAGGGACAGGAAGAGATTAGGTAGAGAGGAGGAAGTTATAAAGAAACAGAAACAAAAGGGAGAGAGAGGTGAAAATAGAGAACAGGGAAAGAGAACTGGGACATAAAAGGAAGTGAAGGTCCTGGTACAGCCGCAATGCACTGGTGGTATACAGTTTCTCACAAAAGTGAGTACACCCCTCACATTTTTGTAAATATTTTATTATATCTTTTCATGTGACAACACTGAAAAAATTACACTCTGCTACAATGTAAAGTAGTAAGTGTAAAACCTGTATAACAGTGTAGATTTGCTGTCCCCTCAAAATAACTCAACAAACAGCCATTAATGTCTAAATCGTTGGCAACAAAAGTGAGTAAAGAGTGAGAGAGTGGAGGCTGCATTTGACATCAGCAGGTAAATGTATATAGGGGCAATCAATACAACATATTATCAAAAACATATATACACATATAGACATATGTGTATATATGTTTGGTCTGGGCCTGTATGAGTGCTTCCGGCACTGGGGAGCTACAGTTCATTGAGGGAACCATGAATGCTAACATGTACTGTGACATACTGAAGCAGAGCATGATCCCCTCCCTTCGGAGACTGGGCCGCAGGGCAGTATTCCAACATGATAAAGACCCCAAACACAACTCCAAGACGACCATTGCCTTGTAGTGATGGACTGGCCAAGCATGTCACCAGACCTAAACCCTATTGAGCATCTGTGGGGCATCTTCAAATGGAAAGTGGGGGAGTGCAAGGACTCTAACATTCACCAGCTCCATGATATGATCATGGAGGAGTTGAAGATGACTCCATTGGCAACCTGTGAATCTCTGGTGAACTCCATGCCCATGAGGGGTTAAGGCAGTGCTGGAAAATAATGGTGGCCACACAAAATATTGACACTTTGGGCCCAATTAGGACATTTCCACTTAGGGGTGTACTCACTTTTGTTGCATTTACACTGTTATACAGGCTGTACACTTACTACTTTACATTGTAGCAGAGTGTCATTTCTTCAGTGTTGTCACATGAAAAGATATAATAAAATATTTTCAAAGATGTGAGCGGTGTACTCACTTTTGTGAGATACTGTAGCTCCGTCACTGGCTCTGCACCTGGTCCTGTGCCATATTGTTAAGAGACATATTTTTATTTTGTTTCATTTTATGCTTTTAAAAAGATAAATCTAGTTATAACTGAGGCAATTTGTCTACAGCTCTTTTTAATTACCCCTCGCTCCTCCACCTTGTGCTTGCTCACAACACTAGTTGTATAGGAGTATGTGTCAGCTAACTGGATGACAGACAGCGCATAATGATCTTGGGGAGGGGGCTGAAGCAACAATTCAAAGCAATTCTAGAGAGCCCAGAGCTTCATTATGTGGTTTATCCAAGTTTAAAAATGGTGCTAGTTTTAAACCAATTAAACCTTCTCTCCAACCACCACCACTTTGCATGCTAGGGGTGCTTTATATTGGGAGAGGATGGAGAAAGATGAGTAGCATTAATATGTGCAATGTTCAGGGCTATTTGGAGTTTGCTAGATTATATATTTATACATCAATAATATGCAGAGCAATATGTAGCTTGCTATATTGTATATGCCTGTAAGGTGCATTGAGTTTACTTTGTTTATATACCTGTGTGTGGATTGCTATTTATACATCTGTAATTGTGGAGGACTTTCTCTTCCTATACCAGTACTGTGCAAGGCTAAAAGATAAGTGTCTTTAAAAATAAAAAAAAAGTTTATTATTGCTTTCTTCTTTCTATTAACCTGCTGCCTTTTCCTCAGGCTCTTCCTCTCAACTTATCCTCATCATGTCTCCAACATAACCATCTCACGTTCCATGCTCTCATCTCCTCTTTTATGCTCCCGTGAGCCACCCTTCTTCCTCCACTCACTATCTCTTCCCTCATCTCAAGCTCATAAGCAGAAACACTTCTGTAAGTCCCATTTGCATCTCCCTTCCTTATCTCTCCTTCTGGCTTCTGGTAATATATTTCCTAACCCAGGGCCTGACCTGAGATTTCCATTAGCAGGTTACATTATCTGACTACTAGGGATAGATAGCATATTACACACCTGTGCCATTCACCTCACAATGTCAGATACCTTCCTACCTAAGTAAACTTTCACTTTCTTCCTCACCCTTGCTATACCCTATCTGTTCCTCCCCAAGTCTCTGCCTCTTCCATCTTCGTTAGATTGTAAGTAGCGAGTTTCCAATCTTGTAGGGTGCTTTGGAAAAAAGCACTTCCTGTAAAGATTCTAAGCTCAAAACAGGGCCCTCCATTTTTCTGCAGTTTGTTAACATTGTATTCTTCCTCTTTCTTATCCCCGTACAGCGCTACGGAATATGTTGGCGCGATACAAATAAAGGTTGATAATAATAATTCTCTTGACCAATTGAGAGCAGAGTAGAAGAGTCTCCAGTAGAAGTAGAAGAACAAAATCCTTGTAGTGGAGTTCAAGATGTCTGAGATAAATTTTACAAGGAAAGAACAACCAAATCCCAGAGCTAAAACGTGGCTTGTTTTGATAAACATAAATATTACAAAGAGCATCATCCATATATAAATTCAAAAAAGACAAAGTCTCTGATACAGAGTAGTTCAGGAGCCTGCTTATGAGATGTAACTATAGAGACTTGATGACAATATAAAGTAAAGAGCTAATGTTTTCCTAGTGTCCATTACTGACGTTGCAGAAAATGAATAAGGAATAAACGCAAGACACATATAACTATTTACAAGAGGTACCCTAAATGACAAAGGACAAGACAGACATTGACACATGAGGAAATGACGACCCTGCTCCCAAGAGCTTACAGTGTAAAGGAGTTGAGGAAGTGACACAAGAAGGCGACAGTCTATGGACTATGATCCAGTCAGCAGGCAGGACATACTGAAACAGATTGTTGTGTGTCTTCCAATATTAATACTTTTTTGGATTTCTCTTCACACAGCAAGTCAGGAATTGTGAGATTGTGTTCCTTCTCCAGGACATTATTTTTACTTGGGCAGTTGCATTACACTGACATAATGTAGAGTCTCGAGTCTCTCAGCGATTGTATGTAACAAACATACTGTCTCAAATTTCTTCTTCTATTACTGGCTAAGATCAAGCCAGTAATAATATTTTTGAATGCAGCTGCCGGAAGAACTTGTGGATATCTCTTGATGTTCTCAAATGTTATCATTTCAATGCTTCATTCAATGTCAAAGAATGCAGAGAATATTCGGGAAACTTAAATTCAGTTCCATTTGGCTTACATTTTTTGAGAGTCTTGGGGTGCAGTACTGTAGAGAAGAGAAACAAAGTTAAAGAACAAAGTAGTTTTACAACATTAATTTGTTGTGTTACAGAAGGGAAGGATGTTTGTATGATCAGAAAAAATGTTTTATAAAGTAAAAAATATTATATTGAGTATTATTATTCTGTAGTGAAAGACACCATGTTTAATGCCACCATGTTGAATGCATAATAAAATGCGGTGATTGTGAGAGTTAACGTATGTGCTAACAGCAGATGTAATGAAAATCTAAGTCTTCAAAGTCCCTCCCTGCTGAGAAAGTAGCTACACGCACAAGACAATGACTGCTCCCAGTAAAAACAATATTTGCATATGATAGGTAATGAATTAATAATAGCTGTGCCCAAGTTTATTTCTTCAAAAGAGTATCATGTTAATAATATAAGGCTACAGTATACCTTTAAGAAATTGACTTGCAAACCTTCAGTCCCTACGTCTTTTTAGTAATTGTGCTTTGTGATGTCATCCATTGTGATTTAGGATACTTTTATATGCATATACCATAGTATACAATCCATTGTGACAAAATACATTTATATGCATATACAATTGTATACAAGAGACTGCTAAAATAAAGGATAATAATAATATGATACTTTTATATGCATATACAATTGTATACAAGAGACTGCTAAAATAAAGGATAATAATAATATGATACTTTTATATGCATATACAATTGTATACAAGAGACTGCTGGTTAGTTTCCAGGGTTGATTATTTCCTGGGGAAGTTGACAACACAACTCTGATACTAAGACATCTCTCACAAGCGATTATACAAAGTGAAAAAATGCCTGCCATGCCAAATAAAGGGCAGAGGTCTTGTCATAAACCTAAGAAAAGCCTACATTCACACATAAATTAAATGAAGAAAATGATATACTCACCTCACAGTCCTATCTCCTTCCAGATGTAATTATTCCTTATTTATATTTATAGATTGGGTGACATTGTAAAGATGTAGTATTGATGTAGTATTTTCCAGGGTTCAGTACAAAAATGCAGCAAATTGTAAGTGGTACGAGAAGCACATAAGACTAAGGACTATTTACAATGGGTACTCTTCATGACAAAGGACAAGACATTCTGACACATGAGGAATTGACGACCCTGCTTCCGCAAGCTTACAGTGTAAAGGAGATAGGGAAATGGCACAAGATGATGAGGGAGAAGTAATCATGGATATCTCCTAATGTTCTCAAATATTTTACTCTTAGGATTCCAATGCTTCATTCAATGTTAGAGAAGACAGAGAATATTCCAGGAAACTGAATTCAGTTCCATCTTTATATAGCGTTGTATTTCTTGTAAGTCCTTAGGTAGTTCTGTAGAGAAGAAAAAAACAGTTAAAAAACAATGGAGTTTTTTTTCCTCTAATATAGTTTCTAGATGTAGAAACTATTTGTACAGAAATTCCATACATGCCGCAGTGTGCCCGCACAGTGCTAGCCGCACATGCGCAAGCACGAGCCATTAGCTGCGCATGTGCAATCGCGAGGCTGCAAATGTGCGGCACCAGTGACACATGCGTAAACGAGCAGCCACAGGAGGGGGAAAGGGACAGAGAGGGTGAAAGAGACCCAAGGGAAAGAGACAGAGGGGGAAAGGGACAAAGGAGAAAGGGAAAAAGAGACACAGGGGAAAGGAGGAAAGAAACACAGGAGGGAGGAGGGGGGAAAGAGACACAGGGGAAAGGGGAAAATAGACAGAGGGGGTAAATAAGTTTTGTTTGTTCATGCTTCCCTTGCTTAAATTAAAAGACCTAAATTACTTCACAATAACGTCAAAATGTATGGTAAAGGAGAAAAAAAAAAAAAAACGGAAAGGAGAGGCTAGAAATTTGATTACAGGTATATATGTTTACAGACAATCTTATGTGTTAATGTACCTAATACCTGTCTTTATTCTGTATTCCTTTCAATAAAAATTGTATTATAAAAAATAAAAAATAAAAAATAAATAGACAGAGGGGGAAAAGGGACACAGGGGAAAGAGACACAGGGGAGGGAGGAGGGGCAAAAGAGACACAGGGCAAAGGGGGAAAAGGAGACAGAGGGTGAAAGGGATACAGGGTAAAGGGACACAGGGGAGGGGGGAAAGAGACACAGGAAAAGGGGAAAAGAAACAGAGGGGGAAAGAGACACAGGGGAGAGAGGATGGGGGAAGAAACACTGGGGAAAGGGGGAAATAGACAGAAGGTGAAAGGGATACAGGGTAAAGGGACATAGGGGAGGGGAAGGGGGAAAGAAACAGAGGGGGAAAGAGACACAGGGGAGAGAGGATGGGGAAGAGACACTGGGGTAAGAGGGAAAGAGACAGTGGGTGAAAGGGATACAGGGGAGGGGGAAAGAGACACAGGAAAAGGGGGAAAGAAACAGAGGGGTAAAGAGACACAGGGGAGGGAGGATGGGGAAGAGACACTGGGGAAAGGGGGAAAGAGACAGAGGGTGAAAGGGATACAGGGTAAAGGGACACAGGGGAGGGAGAAAAGAGATACAGAAAAAGGGGGGAGGAGGGGGAAAGAGACACAGGGGAAAGAAGAAGAGACAGAGGGGCAAAAGGGACACAGGGAAACAGGGGAGTGGGAAAGAGACACAGGGTAGGGAGGAGGGGGAAGAGACACTGGGGAAAGGGGGAAAGAGACAGAGGCTGAAAGGAATACAGGGTAAAGGGACATAGGTGAGGGGGGCGGAAACAGAGGGGGAAAGAGACACAGGAGAGGGTGGGGGAAGAGACACTGGGGAAAGGGGGAAAGAGACAGAGGGGGAAAAGGGGGGAAAGAGACAGAGGGGGAAAGGGACACAGGGGAGGGAGGAGGGGGGAAAGAGACACAGGGCAAAGGGAGAAAGAGACAGAGGGGGAAAAGGGGGGGGGACACAGGGGATGGAGGAGTGTGGAAAGAGACACAGGCGAGGGACAAGGGAGGGAGATGGGGGGAAGAGACAACAAGGAGGCAGGGGAGAGACACAGGGGAGGGAGGGGGAAGGAAGAGACACAGGGGAGGGAGAGGGCGGGAAAGAGACACAGGGGAGGGAGAGGGCGGGAAAGAGACACAGGGGAGGGAGAGGGGGGAAAGAGACATAGGGGATGGAGAGGGTAGGAAAGAGGCAAAGGGGGGGTGGGAGAGATACAGGGAAGAGAGGGGGAAGAGAAATGAGGTGGGAGACACATGGGAGAGGGAGAAAGAGTCATGGGGAAAGAGACACAGGGGAGGGGGGAGACACATGGGAGAGAGTGAGGGAAGAGTAACAAGAGAGGGAGAGACACAGGAGAGGGGGAGAGACACAGGGGAGGGGGAGAGAGACACAGGGGAGAGGGGGGGAAGGGGAAGGAAAGAGACAGGGGAGGGAAGAGACACAGGGGAGGGAGAGGAGGGAAAGAAATACAGGGGAACGAGGGTGGTAGAAAAAAAAATATTATCCTGTCATTTATGACTTGTAACATAATATTTGAGCACATTTGTCATATTACTGAAGAGAATGGTGTGTCTGATCTGTCATGGAGACACCTGAATTAGTAATCTTATATTTTCAATTTAAATTAACTAATATAGGGCCTCATTAAATTCCAGCCTCGTAAATAAGAGGCTTCTACTTAAGCCCTACGTACTGCAAAGTTTCTCTAACTTACAATGCTATTAAATTACCCCTGCTGCGAGCAACGTATGAGCTACGCAGCAGGGCCGTCCGTATCTACACTGCGTAAATGTACATGAGGAGTGACAGCCTGCGAGATGATATCGCAGGCTCCCACTCCTCATCAAGTGCTGCGGGGGTCCTAAAAGGGACCTCCGCGGCAGTCCCCCACATAAGCCCTGCCGTGGGGGGTACTCCAAACCCCCCCCTAGGCACCTAAAATGAACCCCCCCTCAATGCGGGGGTCCCTGTCGGGACCCCCGAAGTGTCCTCACATGAACACCTTGCTGCAGGGGTCCATAGGAACCCCCGCAGCCCCCACACATTAACCCCTTGCAGCGGGGGTCCCCGATCGGCACCGATCAGGCCCCCGCTGCATTTAAAACTTTTAAATTCCCCGCCGCGGCTCCTTAAAGGGACCGCGGCACACTATTACCCAATCCCGGCCGCGGCACTTGAAATTAACCCCCCTCTATGCTGGGGGTCCCCATCGGGACCCCCGAAGTGTCCCCACATAAACCCATTGCAGGGGGGGTCCCCGATCTGCATAGATCAGGCCCTCCGCTGCATTTAAAACTTTTAAATTCCCCGCCGCGGCTCCTTAAAGGGACCGCGGCACACTATTACCCAATCCCGGCCGCGGCACTTAAAATTAACCCCCCTCTATGCTGGGGGTCCCCATCGGGACCCCCGAAGTGTCCCCATATAAAACCCCTGCTGCGGGGGGCCCCGATCGGCACCGATCGTGACCCTGCTGCAATTCAATTTTAAATTTCCCGCCTCGCGGGTCCTCAAAGGACCGTAAAGGTCCTGAAAGGACTCGCACTAAAAATATTAACCCCAGGCAACTATAATTACCCCATTAACTCATGATGGTCAATCCAGACCACCATAAGGCCTAAATTAACCCATTAACTCATGGTGGTCAATACAGACCACCATAAGGCCTAAATTAACCCATTAACTCATGGTGGTCAATACAGACCACCATAAGGCTCTAATTAACCCATTAACTCATGGTGGTCAATACAGACCACCATAAGGCTCTAATTAACCCATTAACTCATGGTGGTCAATACAGACCACCATAAGGCCTAAATTAACCCATTAACTCATGGTGGTCAATACAGACCACCATAAGGCTCTAATTAACCCATTAACTCATGGTGGTCAATACAGACCACCATAAGGCTCTAATTAACCCATTAACTCATGGTGGTCAATACAGACCACCATAAGGCCTAAATTAACCCATTAACTCATGGTGGTCAATACAGACCACCATAAGGCCTAAATTAACCCATTAACTCATGGTGGTCAATACAGACCACCATAAGGCCTAAATTAACCCATTAACTCATGGTGGTCAATACAGACCACCATAAGGCTCTAATTAACCCATTAACTCATGGTGGTCAATACAGACCACCATAAGGCTCTAATTAACCCATTAACTCATGGTGGTCAATACAGACCACCATAAGGCCTAAATTAACCCATTAACTCATGGTGGTCAATACAGACCAGCATAAGGCTCTATTTAACCCCATCAGTCCCATAAGGGTATATTATTACCATTATGGGCCTGTTACAACCCAACATTAACCACATAAGTGCCATGATGGTCCTCAAGGACCATCATGACACTAACTACAAACACTACACTATAACCCCCAATAAACCATTTAATCTAAACTAACCCCCCTCTACACTAATCTATTAACACTTACACTACCTACCTACACTACCTACCCCCTAATAAACCTCCCCAACACTCTAATTACAAAAAACCATAAACCTACAGCACAGAAAACAAAAAACCTACAGTACAGAAAAAATAAAAATTACAACCCCACCCCCCACTACAGAAAACAAAAAAATACATTACAACCCCACCCCCCACTACAGAAAATAAAAAAATTACACACCTGAAAAGGAAAGACAGATAAACACAATACAATACATACATATAATACATTACATACATTACATACAATACATGACATTACATACATTAAATATAATATATTAAATATAATATATTACATATAATACATTACATACATTACATACAATACATGACATTACATACATTAAATATAATATATTAAATATAATATATTACATATAATATATTACATATAATACATTACATACATTACATACAATACATGACATTACATACATTACATATAATGTATTACATATAATATATTACATATAATATATTACATATAATACATTACATACATTACATACAATACATGACATTACATACATTAAATATAATATATTAAATATAATATATTACATATAATATATTACATATAATACATTACATACATTACATACAATACATGACATTACATACATTACATATAATGTATTACATATAATATATTACATATAATATATTACATATAATATATTACATATAGTCCTAATCAAATACCCCCTATCTATCTAACATACAATCTATTTAATTTAAAATAAATCCTAACTATATCAAATACATCCCCCTATCTATCTAATATACAAAAAATCCTAACTACATACACAGACCCTAATTCTAAGCTAAAATCAATAAATTAAGACCACTTACCTTTAAGATGTTGCTTCAGATCACTAACCTATGGGTCAAACAAAAAATAAAAATTAGTACAAAACATTAACATCAAATAAATAAACATTCTATACATTCTAAATATTCAACTCACCTTTACAGCATGTCCAGTCACTGTTTAGCTCTTCCGGCGCGGCCCTGTTAAAAAAAAAAACACAATACATGAATACATGAATACAATATATAAACAATAAATAAAATACACAAATAAACATCTAAATATACATTTAACTTACCTCCCCGCGATGTCCCCGGCCTTCTCTCCTTCAGCCCCGGCTGGGCCGCGGAACCATCCGCGCTCTAAAAAAAAAAAAAAAAAAAAAACTAACGGAGGTCTGCACTGGCAGACCTCCCCGACGCTACTGAACCTCCCGGAGTCGTTTCCGGGAGGAAATTGGCATTGTCGGCTTGTGATTGGCTGAAAAAGCTGTCAGCCAATCAAAAGTCGTCAATGTAGGAGCCAATCAGGATGCGCAGATGTCTTCTACCAATCAATCACTCCGTGGGGGTGTATCCCATAGTGATTGGCTGAAGGCATCTGAGCGTTGTGATTGGTTCCCAGAAAGATAGACAAGTGTTTAAGCCAATCAGGGTGGGATATTGGGGTGTATCCCATCCTGATTGGCTCACACATTGACGACTTTTGATTGGCTGAAATTGATAGACAGCTTTTTCAGCCAATCACAAGCCGCCAATGCCAATTTCCTCCCGGAAACGACTCCGGGAGGTTCAGTAGCGTCGGGGAGGTCTGCCAGTGCAGACCTCCGTTAGTTTTTTTTCTTTTTTTTTTTTAGAGCGCGAATGGTTCCGCGGCCCAGCCGGGGCTGAAGGAGAGAAGGCCGGGGACATCGCGGGTAGGTAAGTGAAATGTATATTTAGATGTTTATTTGTGTATTTTATTTATTGTTTATATATTGTATTCATGTATTCATGTATTGTGTTTTTTTTTTAACAGGGCCGCGCCGGAAGAGCAAAACAGTGACTGGACATGCTGTAAAGGTGAGTTGAATATTTAGAATGTATAGAATGTTTATTTATTTGATGGTAATGTTTTGTACTAATTTTTATTTTTTGTTTGACCCATAGGTTAGTGATCTGAAGCAACATCTTAAAGGTAAGTGGTCTTAATTTATTGATTTTAGCTTAGAATTAGGGTCTGTGTATGTAGTTAGGACTGTAATTATTTTATTTTACTTTAGAATAATGGTCTGTGTATGTAGTTAGGATTTTTTGTATATTAGATAGATAGGGGGATGTATTTGATATAGTTAGGATTTATTTTAAATTAAATAGATTGTATGTTAGATAGATAGGGGGTATTTGATTAGGACTATATGTAATATATTATATGTAATATATTATATGTAATATATTATATTTAATATATTATATGTAATGTATGTAATGTCATGTATTGTATGTAATGTATTATATGTAATATATTATATGTAATATATTATATTTAATATATTATATGTAATGTCATGTATTGTATGTAATGTATGTAATGTATTATATGTATGTATTGTATTGTGTTTATCTGTCTTTCCTTTTCAGGTGTGTAATTTTTTTATTTTCTGTAGTGGGGGGTGGGGTTGTAATGTATTTTTTTGTTTTCTGTAGTGGGGGGTGGGGTTGTAATTTTTATTTTTTCTGTACTGTAGGTTTTTTGTTTTCTGTGCTGTAGGTTTATTGTTTTTTGTAATTAGAGTGTTGGGGAGGTTTATTAGGGGGTAGGTAGTGTAGGTAGGTAGTGTAAGTGTTAATAGATTAGTGTAGAGGGGGGTTAGTTTAGATTAAATGGTTTATTGGGGGTTATAGTGTAGTGTTTGTAGTTAGTGTCATGATGGTCCTCAAGGACCATCATGGCACTTATGTGGTTAATGTTGGGTTGTAACAGGCCCATAATGGTAATAATATACCCTTATGGGACTGATGGGGTTAAATAGAGCCTTATGGTGGTCTGGATTGACCACCATGAGTTAATGGGTTAAATAGAGCCTTATGGTGGTCTGGATTGACCATCATGAGTTAATGGGTTAATTTAGGCCTTATGGTGGTCTGTATAGACCACCATGAGTTAATGGGTTAATTAGAGCCTTATGGTGGTCTGGATTGACCATCATGAGTTAATGGGTTAATTTAGGCCTTATGGTGGTCTGTATTGACCACCATGAGTTAATGGGTTAATTAGAGCCTTATGGTGGTCTGGATTGACCACCATGAGTTAATGGGTTAATTAGAGCCTTATGGTGGTCTGGATTGACCACCATGAGTTAATGGGGTAATTATAGTTGCCTGGGGTTAATATTTTTAGTGCGAGTCCTTTCAGGACCTTTACGGTCCTTTGAGGACCCGCGAGGCGGGAAATTTAAAATTGAATTTCAGCAGGGTCACGATCGGTGCCGATCGGGGCCCCCCGCTGCAGGGGGTTTATGTGGGGACACTTCGGGGGTCCCGATGGGGACCCCCAGCATAGAGGGGGGTTAATTTTAAGTGCCGCGGCCGGGATTGGGTAATAGTGTGCCGCGGTCCCTTTAAGGAGCCGCGGCGGGGAATTTAAAAGTTTTAAATGCAGCGGGGGGCCTGATCTATGCAGATCGGGGACCCCCGCTGCAAGGGGTTAATGTGGGGGTGCTGCAGGGGTCCCGATAGAGACCCCTGCAGCATGGGGATGTGTATAGGGTGCAGGGGGGAGCCTCACACTGCTGTCTCGGGCTGTTCCGAGGCAGCACGTAGAGGCTTTCGGATCCCTTGCGTGGACTTTTTGTCCACGTAGGGATTCTTACGATATGCGAGACTCGTGCATAGATTTAAGGCTACGTAGCTCTCTCGGAGCCTATTCTCAGCCATTTTCTCGCAGTCATATCGTAAAGCAGGCTGCGAGAGATTCGGTTCTCGCAAACAGCAGGAAAACTGCCTTTTGCGAGCACCGAGAGAACTACGAGGGAGAATTTAATAGGGCCCATAGTATCCAATCAAAAGATGTCACTGTCACTTCTGGAGTTCTGGGTTTTAAAGACCATTAGAACCTACAACCTCTGAAATCTTATTTTTATAATATGCTATTGTTAAGATGTACACTTTTATAATATTTAGACAGTAAAACAAAAGTAGCCTTTACATTTTGTAGGTGTACTGTAGTAATAGCCACCATGTTTTTCTGTTTAACTACTTCTAAAACTTAGAAGAAACCTTGAATGAAAATAAAAATGGTGTAATCCTTAGTGTACATTCTTCTAGTATAGGACTAATAAAAATCTAAGTATACAAAGTGCCGTTCTGCTGATAAAGCTGATATAGAACTAATGGCTAGCCCATGAATAACAATTGCATATGCTAAATGATTAATTAAAGGCTATCGTTTGAGCATTACCAAAGTCAATTACTTCAAGAGTATAATGTAAATATGGAGCTACAATGTCTCTAAGGATGTTATACATTAGACATGGACTTGCAGATCTTCTATCCTGACATTGGTGTAGTAACTGGGCTTTGTGATGTCATCTTTTATGACATGATGCTTTTATATACATATACAGAGATACACAAAGAGACTGAGGGTAACTGTCCCTGATTGGTGCTTTGTTTCCTGGGGAAGTTGACAACACAACTCTGATACTCATGAAGACAACACTCCTCAAATAATTACTCACACAAGATTAAGTAGCCTGAAAAAATATCAATACTCAGACATTCATTAGCATAACAAAACCTCCCCTTTAATGGGGATGGTTCTGAAAATTACTTTTTGCAGGGCTGCTTTAAAGCTAAATGTATCCTTGCCATGTCAGTTATAGGGGAGGTCTGGCCACCTTAACATGCATACACTGAAGTCTATACATAAACTAAAGCAAATTATATACTCACCTCATAGTCTTACCTCCTCACTGCTGGAATTATTCATTATTTACTGTATTTTCTGCTACCATTTTCTGCAGAAGAATGTAAGGCATACAGTAAATACTGTGACTAATGACTATACTGATTTAAACATATACTAAGTTTCAAGAAGTAACATAACTTTTGATCACTTTTCTGCCTGGCTCCGTCACTTTCTCTCCTCCAATGTTCCTTCACTGGTGCTTGGAGATTTTAACATTCCCATTGACACTCCCACCTCCCTAGCAGCAACCAAACTGCTCGCACTCACCTCTTCCCTCGGCCTCTCACAACTAACAGATTCTTCTACTCATCATGCTGGACATCTTGACCTTATCTTCACCAATCTCAGGACAGCCTCCAACCCAGTCATCCACCCACTCCATCTATCTGACCATCACTTACTTCCCTTTAACCTCACCTCTTCTTCCTCCCACCACCCCTCTCCAACCGCTGCCACCATCACGAACAGAAACCTGCTAGCACTTGACCCTACTCAGCTCTCCATTAATATCCAACCCCTTTCTCAGCCCCATCACCTACCTCAACTGCCCTGATACTGCCATCTTACTCTACAACTATACTCTCTCTTCCATCCCTGATACCCTCGCCCCCATAACCACAGAAAGACGCCCTCGCTCTCTTCCACAACCTTGGCACACAACTCAAACAGGATACATCCAGAAGTGCTCCCGCACCGCTGAACGGCTCTGGAGGAAATCACGCACCTCTGCAGATTTCCTCCACTACAAATTAATGTTACGCTCCTACTCCTCTGCCCTCAACCTCGCCAAACAACACTACTTCACTTATATCAACCCTATCCTCTAACCCAAAGCGTCTGTTCGCCACTTTCAAAACTCTCCTCCACCCACCACCTGCTCCCATCCCTTTCTCTCTCACAGCTGAAGACTTTGCCAACCATCACATATATAGTTGTGAGCAGCAGAAAATGTTGCTAACGCTGACATCATAAAGGGGGCGTGGCTATGATGTAAGTGGGGGTGGGCCTAACACCTGATTTTAACAGAAGCGTGGCGGCCATTTGCATTTCAGAGAAAGACAGCAAAGTGAGAGAGGGAGACAGGTACAGAGAGAGAGGGAGACAGCTACAGAGAGAGAAGAAGACAGGTACAGAGAGAGAAGGAGACAGGTACAGAGAGAGAGGGAGACAGGTACAGAGAGAGAGGGAGACAGCTACAGAGAGAGAAGGAGACAGGTACAGAGAGAGAGGGAGACAGGTACAGAGAGGGAGAGAGACAGGTACAGAGAGAGAGGGAGACAGGTACAGAGAGAGAGGGAGACAGGTACAGAGAGTGAGGGAGACAGGTACAGAGAGAGAGGGAGACAGCTACAGAGAGAGAAGGAGACAGGTACAGAGAGAGAAGGAGACAGGTACAGAGAGAGAGGGAGACAGGTACAGAGAGAGAGGGAGACAGCTACAGAGAGAGAAGGAGACAGGTACAGAGAGAGAGGGAGACAGGTACAGAGAGGGAGAGAGACAGGTACAGAGAGAGAGGGAGACAGGTACAGAGAGAGAGGGAGACAGGTACAGAGAGAGAGGGAGACAGGTACAGAGAGAGAGGGAGACAGCTACAGAGAGAGAGGGAGACAGGTACAGAGATGGAGACAGGTACAGAGAGGGAGAGAGACAGGTACAGAGAGAGAGGGAGACAGGTACAGAGATGGAGACAGGTACAGAGAGGGAGAGAGACAGGTACAGAGAGGGAGAGAGACAGGTACAGAGAGAGAGGGAGACAGGTACAGAGATGGAGACAGGTACAGAGAGAGAGGGAGACAGGTACAGAGAGAGAGGGAGACAGGTACAGAGAGAGAGGGAGTCAGGTACAGAGAGAGAGGGAGACAGGTACAGAGAGAGAGGGAGTCAGGTACAGAGAGAGAGGGAGTCAGGTACAGAGAGAGAGGGAGACATAAAGAGAATTACAGAGCAAGAGCACACACAGACAGTGAGGGAGCACAAAGACAGCGCAGAGAGAGTTCACAGATAGAGCGCACAGAGAGTGCAGAGAGATTGACAAAGAGAGTGAGGGGTACAGAGACAGAGATTGCACACAGACAGCAGTGCACATAGGGTGCAGATAGAGAAAGCGTACACGCAGAGAGCATGCCCAGCCAGTACATCTACACATTGTATAGTAATAATAATAATAATAATGCACAAGAGCATGCCCAGCCGGTACATCTACACATTATATAGTAATAATAATAATAATGCACAAGAGCATGCCCAGCCGGTACATCTACACATTATATAGTAATCACATATATAGTTGTGAGCGTACGAGTTGTTGCTAACGCTGCGGGCTCGCGTAGCGAGCCAAGGCCCTCGCAAAGCGAGGGCCGCGGGCTCGCTACGCGAGTCGCGGCCCTTGCGTAGCGAGGGCACTGGGCGAGGGTCTCAGTTGCTGGCATGGAGCGCCGAAGGCGCTCCATGCCAGCAACTGAGACCCTCGCCCAGTGCCCTCGCAAAGCGAGGGCCGCGGGCTCGCTACGCGAGTCACGGCCCTCGCATAGCGAGGGCCTTGGCTCGCACAGCGAGCCAAGGCCCTCGCAAAGCGAGGGCACTGGGCGAGGGTCTCAGTTGCTGGCATGGAGCACCGAAGGCGCTCCTTGCCAGCAACTGAGGACCCTCGCAAAGCGAGGGCCTCAGTTGCTGGCATGGAGTGCCGTAGGCGCTCCATGCCAGCACCTGAGGACCTCACAAAGCGAGGGCCGCAGTTGCTGGCATGGAGCGCCGAAGGCGCTCCATGCCAGCAACTGCGACCCTCGCAAAGTTCACGTCGCAACCCAAAGAGCACGACACACACATTACGGCCTTGCAACACTCGGACGCAACTCGCGAACATTACAAAATGTAAAACCCAATACATACACACAGCACATACATAAAAACCTTACCTACACCAAGAGGGAGCACCCAGGACATCAAAAATGCCACTTAGACCTTCATTTTACTCGAAATAAAAGAGTTTAGAGACTAAAAAAAACTGTAAGCGAGAGAAAAAATGGCCGCCGAACAAAACGAAAACGAGGCTACAGCACTCTAAACTCGCAAAACAACACAAGAAACTCGCAAAACGCCACAAACGACCTACAGATATTCATACCACACAGTGCACACATTCAGCATGCTTACACAGCAGCTCCACACCACTAATGCTCCAGCAACATCAAAACAGATTGCCAGCTCTTCAACACAATGCTTCAAAATAGGTAAAGTATATTCATTTAGTAATCTATTACATATTTCAGTATTATACACCAAACAGCATTAGCTACCTTACAATTTCATTGCCGTCATTTTTTGACGGGCAATATTCTAGTTTTATTCATAAAATCGAAAATATACGCAATTAACTCTCATCTCACAGTGGCTCACTCACTCTACCATCTCAACTTGATGGAATACATCCAAGGGTACTAAGGGAACTGGGTTCTGTAATAGCCAAACCATTATATTTAATGTTTCAAGATTCACTCAACACAGGGTCTCTACCAGATGACTGGAAAAAAGCTGATGTGATACCTATATTTAAAAAGGGAGCAAGAGCAATTCCGGGGAATTATAGACCAGTGAGCCTCACTTCTGTAGTGGGGAAGCTTTTAGAAGGGTTAATAAGGGATAATATACAATAATATGTCTATGTGAACAGGATTATAAGTAGGAGTCAACATGGATTTAGGAGGGATAGGTCATGTCAAACAAATCTAATTAGTTTCTATGAGGAGGTTAGTAGGAACCTGGATCAAGGCAACTCAGTGGATGTAGTCTTTTTGGATTTTGCAAAGGCTTTTGATACAGTGCCACATGGGAGACTATTGTGCAAACTAAGAGATACAGGAGTTGCAGTAAATATCTGCTCATGGCTAAAAGACAGGAAGCAAAGGGTTGTTGTAAATGGAACATACTCAGATTGGACTAATGTGGTAAGTGGGGTTCCTCAGGGTTCAGTATTAGGTCCTCTCCTTTTTAACATATTTATTAATGACTTAGAGGTAGGATTGGAGTGTGGTGTCTCCATTTTCGCTGATGACATGAAGTTGTGCAAGGTAATTAAATCAGATAGTGATGTGCTTTCACTCCAAAGGGACTTACATAAAATTGAGGAATGGGCATCTAAATGGCAGATGAGATTTAATACGAATAAATGTAAAGTTATGCATCTGGGAAGTAAAAATAGCCTTGCAATTTATAATCTTAATGGAGCAAATCTAGGTGTATCGGATATTGAAAGGGATTTGGGAGTGCTTGTGGACAACCACCTAGGTAACAGTGCTCAAAGCCAAGCAGCAGCTGCAAAGGCAAATAAAATATTAGCATGTATAAGGAAGGGTATAGAAGCCAGGGAAGCAAATATAATTCTGCCACTATACAAATCTCTAGTACGCCCTCATTTGGAATATGGAGTACAATTCTGGGCACCACTTCATACAAAGGAAATTTTAGAGCTGGAAAAGGTACAGAGGAGGGCAACAAAACTAATAAGGGGAATGGATGGAGGGGCTAAGTTATGAAGAAAGACTAACCAAATTAAACTTATATTCTCTAGAAAAAAGGCGTCTAAGAGGAGATATGATTACCTTATATAAATACATCCAGGGTCAGTATAAAGATTTATCAAGGGAGCTTTTTGTGCCAAGAGGTTTTCAACTGACAAGAGGACATCGCTTGAGGTTAGAAGTAAAAAGATTCCACCTTAAAGAAAGAAAAGGGTTCTTCACAGTAAGGGTGGTTAATCTGTGGAATTCTCTACCAGAGGAGATGGTGACAGCGGATTCAATAGATAACTTTAAAAGGGGACTGGATTTATTTCTAATTAAAAAGAGAATTCAGGGTTATCATGGATAATTAGAGAGGCAGTATTGATCCAGGGAGAAGTCCGGTCGCCGGTGTCTGGGATCAGGAGGGAATTGATTTTTTTTTTTATATATACAACTAATTAATTAATACTTAATCCGCATATTGCAGATCAGAGGAGATCTTAAAAGGTTGAACTTGATGGACTGAAAGTCTTTTTTCAACCTTAAATACTATAACTATAACTATAACTATCCAACCACACACACTCTTCTCCCTCCCCCAATCCAACAGCCACTTTGAACTGCTTTGCCCCAGCTACAGAGGATGAAGTCGCTAGCCTGCTATCATCCACTCGCCTCACTACATGTCCTCAGGACCCTACTCCATCTCAGCTCATCCCTACCCCTCTACCACACTAATCCCAGCTCTCACACACATTTTCAACCTTTCCCTAACTACCGGCAAGTTTCTATCTTGTCTAAAACATGCCACAATTACACCCATCCTCAAAAAGTAATCATCTGACTCTGACATTGCTTCTAACTACCGCCCTATCTCTCTACTTCCCCTGGCTTCCAAACTGCTGGAGCGGCTCGTCTATACCCGCCTTACCAGCTATATTTCCTCTAACTCCTTTCTTGACACCTTCCAATCCGGCTTTCGGCCCCAACACTCCACCGAGTCAGCTCTCACTAAAGTCACCAATGACCTGCTTACTGCGAAGTCAAAAGGTCACTTTTTTATTCTCCTTCTTCTAGATCTCTCTGCTGCCTTTGACACAGTTGACCATCCACTTCTACTCCATATCTTCTCCTCCCTCGGGATTCGAAACTCTGCCCTCTCGTGGTTCTCATCATAGCTACAAAATCGATCATTCACTATCTCCTTCTCTGACACCTCTTCTTCTCCTTACCCCCTGTCTGTTGGCATACCCCAAGGATCTGTCCTAGGCCCGCTCCTCTTCTCCATCTACACTTCCTCACTTGGTACCCTTATAAACTCTTTTGGGCTGCAATATCATCTCTATGCAGATGACACCCAAATCTACCTCTCAGCACCAGATCTATCCCCCTCTCTTCTAACACATGTCTCCAACTGCCTCTCTAGTATATCCTCTTGGATGTCCACCCACCATCTCAAACTCAAGATGTCTAAAACTGAACTCCTAATCTTCCCTCCCTCTCCCACTGTGTCAATTCCTCACATCTCTCTCACTGTCAATAATGACATCATCACCCCCTCCTCCCAAACCCGTTGTCTTGGGGTTCTACTGGACCTTGCCCTGTCCTTCATCCCTCACATACAATCACTAACTAAATCTTGTCTTCTCCATCTAAAACACATCTCCAGAATTCGACAATTTCTTACACAAGACACAACTAAAATCCTTATACACTCTCTCAACATGTCTCGACTGGACTACTGCAACTCGCTTCTTGCTGGCCTACCCACCACCAAATTATCTCCACTTCAATCCATTATGAATGCCTCTGCTAGACTCATCTTCCGTACACAACGTTCAGTGTCGGCATCACCTCTCTGTCAATCTCTCCACTGGCTTCCCATAGCCTCCAGAATAAAATGTAAAATCCTGACCCTAACTTTCAAAGCCCTCAACAAGAGCGCTCCCCCATACATTTCTGGTCTCATCTCCAAATACTCCCCCACCCACCCTCTTCGCTCTGCTAATGACCTTCTTCTTTTCACAACTCTTGTCACCTCTTCTCACTCTCGCCTTCAGGACTTTTCTCGTGCTGCCCCTATTCTCTGGAACTCCTTGCCCCGCTCCACCAGATTATCCTCTAGCCTCAAAATATTCAAAACCTCTCTAAAAACACATCTCTTTAACGAAGTGTATCACCTTCCACCCTAACACACTCTCACGTCTCTCTCCCTCCTTTTCCTAACACAACACCTTTAGGTTGTAAGTCTGCGAGTTTCAATCCCACAAGGTGCTTTAGGGAAAGCATTATGGATTTGAGGCTCAAAGACAGGGCCCTCCTTGCCTTGCTATTTGTTACTTTGTATGTATCCTTGTCTTGAACGTATCTTATGTACAGCGCTACGGAATATGTTGGCGCATTATAAATAAACGATAATAATAATAATAACACTATACATTTGTTATGCTTCTTATAAAATTAGAAAGTATGTTATTTTACTTCAATTGGTATAATCTACTTTTTTTATCTGTACATTTATCCTAACTCCAGTTATTAAATCTTACCTGTATCTACGCAGCCTCTCAGTCTCTATGTGCAATGTAGAGTTTGCACCTTTAAGGCTTTGTATAGTCCTGTTTATAGGACAATGGCATATGTAGCTGCTTTATGCTATAAGTGGTAATGCCTCCTAATACAGCTGCTTATATAGTGCCTGGGCTCTGTGACATCATCAATTATGACACATCTCTGATGTAAGAAGTTGTTTGTTACCCGGAGGGCCCCGGTCAGCTATGTGATATCTGCCATTAGACAACTTATCATATGATGCTCTGAAAATATCCTGATGCTCTCCAACATATCATGTGCCAACAGAGGTTCCTATACACACATACTTATTTACATTAACCGTTACCAGTGCTTATTAGCAGCTTCCTTCTGACCTTTACCCCTTATTATATGATTTGCCTCTAAAAACTCCAACATATATCATTAACACCTAAACTTACATAGTCCCATACCTCTTTTGAAGGAACAGATCACTTTCAGAAGAAAATGATTCCCTCCTTCCGAATACTCCAAATATTCCTTCTTCAAAGGGACAGTCTCACTTGGACAAACATCTCTTTCCCTGCTAATCATATCAACATTTCTGTTTCTGATCCCTTTTCAATTCTTTTCCCCAATATTTCAGTAGGAAGAAACATTGCAGAGAATGATTCAGTAAATTGCAAACAATATATTATAGAGGGTCCCAAACTGGGGTCCATAGACCATCAGTGGCCCGTGAGCTTCATCTAGCTGGTGCACAAATGAAGTAGTATTACAAAAATTGTGTGGCATAATTAATATATATTAATAAAAATGCATAACAAGTAGTAAAAATGTGTCTAAATATTATATGTTATTGTTTATAGGTCTGATTAATAAACATTGAGCAAAAAATAAATTATTAAGAGGTTCAGAGGTCCAGAAAATGTTCAGTAACTCCCTGGTGGTCCACAGGACTTTCAGCAATTTTCAAGTTAACTTGGGAGAACCAGTGTTGGTGTCAGTAAAGTATAATTATTACTCTTTATTTATAAATCACCAGCATTTTCTATAGCCGTATTTACAAATTAGACTAAAATACAATGGGTAGAAATAGCAAATTACAATGTTAAGGCAAGTAGAAATACACGTACAGACACAAAACAATACAAATATGAGACAAATGGGCCAGCAGAATGTTTTGGGCATCAGAGTTGGTGCAACAAAGTTGAGGTTCATACTCAGAAGAGTTTACTATCTAGAAGATAACGGTGGGTTGTGAGACAGGAGGGTGACATATGCAAGATGCAAGGAAATAGACTAATGTAAGTGGAGGTAACTGTTTGTTATAATGAATAATTTTGTAGAATATGCAGTTGTGCATGTTAAGGCTGAAGGTGATAAGCTTCTTTAAATATATGTGATTTGTGATTTTAGTGATTTTTTGAATGTTTTCAGGCATGAAGATAGTTTAATGGAGCAAGGCAAGAGTTTGATTATGTGCAGCTCGAGAAAAGTCCTGAAGGCGGGAGTGAGAAGAGGTAACGAGAGGAAGAAAGAAAATGTCATTAGCAGAGAGAAGAGTGCCGTTTGGGGAGTTTTCTATGACAAGGGTGATGTTGTTATTGTCTTTGTCAGCCATTGGAGTGACTGACATAGAGGTATTGCAAATTCTGAGTGTGGTAGATGATACTTGCAGAGCCATTCTTTATGGATTGGAGTGGAGACAGATGGTTGATTGGGCACGATAATGAACGAGTTGCAGTATTTGAGGGAATGGATTAGAACTTTAGTTGTGTCGTATGTAAGAGATTGACATTTTGGAGATGTTTTTAGGTGAAGATGACATCATTTGGTTGATTATTGTATGTGAGGAATGAAAGTTCAGGGTCCAAACAAACCCAGTACAGTGGGCCTGAGAAGTAGGAGTGATGATGGCATTGTCAACAGTGAGGGTTATGTGAGGAGTTGGAGCTGTAGTAAATGGTGTGAAGTTTAAAAGCTTAGTCTTTGAACTGTGAATTTAATATATCAGGGGGACATCCAGGAGCATGTGCTTGAGAGGTCGTTTGCAACATTTGCTAGAAGAGGGGGGGATAGGTATGGTGCCAGAAGACAGATTTCAGTGTTATCTGCATATACAAATCCAAAATTTGTTATTAGGCTGCAATGGAAGCATGCATAGGTGGAGCGAAGGGGGCCTAGGACTGCACCTTGGACTACACCAATAGTCAGTGCGAGTGGGAATAAAGTGGTACCAGAGAAGGAGACACTAAATGTTCAAATTTCTAGATAGATTATAAAGCATGAGAGAACTGTGTCATGGATACCAAGGAAATGGAGAATTTAGATACTAGGTTGGTCAGTTGTATCAAAGGCAGTCGAGAGATGCAGGAGAATTAATAGAGAGAAGTATTCCTTTGACTTGGTTGTAAGCAGGTCATTAGTGACTTTTGAGAGAACTATCTCTATGGAGTGTTGGGTTTGGGGTTGAGAAGAGAGTTGGAGGAAAGGAATTGGGTTAGGTGAATGTAGAAGAGCAACTCAAGTAATGTTGATGCCAAGGAAAGTAGAGAGATAGGGCAATAGTTGGATGAGGAAACTGGGACAGATAAAGAATTTATTGATGATGGGTGTAATTAAGGTATATTTTAAATATGATTGGAACTTGACAGTGTTTAGGGAGACATGGTGGAATAGTTGGATGAGGAAACTGGGACAGACAAGAATTTATTGATGATGGGTGTAATTAAGGTATATTTTAAATATGATTGGAACTTGACAGTGTTTAGGGACACATGGTGTGAGGTTGACAGAAGGCCAAAGTTTCTTTCGTATATTATCAATTTTATTTTTGTAAATGTCTAGTAAAGTCTTCTACTGTGAGACAGGAAGGGGTAGGAGAACAGATGTTTGAGGTGGAGGATAAAGTTGATATTAAAAGTAGTGTTGTTTGGTAAGATTGAGGGCAGTATAAATATATCATGCAAGAACTCTGCTAAAGTGTGAGATTTCTTTTTTATACAGTCACAGACCAAATTCCGGCCGGGGGGGGTGTACAGCCAAGGAGGCCCAGGGGTGCTGGCGGTGGAACATGAGGGCCATGGTGGGATGGGCAATGGAAAAGAAAATCTTGACCAGTTTCAACTGCCTTTTTCTGTTTGTTTTAAATGGACAGAATAATTCATGTTTGTTTATGCAAATCCTTACTGTTACATATACAGTAGACCATTGACTAAATAAAAAATAAGTGACATCCCCTCAATAACATGTTTTGTTTGACATATGTCTGACATATGTAAGAAAAACTATCCACTTTGGCCCCTTCACTAGAGAAAAAAAATGTAATGCAGCAGCGGAGGGCCCTGGTGCATTGCACCACCTGCACCACTGGTAGCTCCGCCCATGACTTCAATGTACAATAACAGCGCTTGGGGTCTTTGTCATTTACTGATGTGCACAGCCAAAGAGGTCAACAACAGAGTGAATTTAAAAAGATAAAAAATATTAAACAAATGCTTCAGAAGTATATTTGCAATGGTTTAACTGATGTTAATGTCTTTATTTAATTATAGGGAAAGATATTGCTTTCCATACTTGATGAAATTGTGGAATAGAGGAAGCTATAAAATACTTAACATTATAAAACATTTATCTATACAAATAGAGCTTCATTTTGTACTATTTAATTGTTTGACAAATTATATATTCATATTATATGTTCCTGACATATAAAGGTAAGTAACCATTGTTTGCATTTGTCACAGTGTGCAACTGGAGCATGGCAGGGGGGAATTACATGCTAGGAACCAATAATTTGTAGAATGTGTGAATTCTTGAAAACCTGAAATTAGCAATTGAAAATAAACCCTTGACCATTTTAATCTGCCTTTTTTTTCTGTTTGCTTTAAATGGACAGAATAACTCATGTTTGTTTATGGAAATCCTTACTGCGGCCATACGAGTCCCATATACAGTAGACCATCAACTAAATTATAAATAAATGAGATCCTCTGATATATGTAAGAAAAAATAACCACTTTGCAAATAAATTAGTATTAACTTGATATCCTGTATGGAGGACTTAGCATCTAATTGGAATAGTGGCAAATGAAAAATAACATACTGTAAAAGTCTTACATATAATAGGATCAGGTGATGACAAGTAAATAAGACCGTGAATACTCCAGCTTGCAAAGCTTTACCTAGAGCAGATCCACCATGTTTGTGTGAATTCTGCCAACCTGAATATGTACTGTTCTCTGTGCCACTCTTTTTAACCATTTTGTTGATACCTTTGTTGTGTTCATCATGTTTGTTTAACCTCGCTGTTCTGTCTTTCTGTTTATCCCTGGCCTGCCCACCCCTCCAAGTCTGTATTTGTAACACCTGTGATGCCATACTTCATGTACATTTGTTTAACACCCTGGGTGGCTATTTCTTATCACTGTCTGTTTAACCCTTGTCTGACATTTTCCCAAGTCACTGTAATCTGTGGATGACTAGTCCTCATGTCCTTTTGAATAATTCATCTGTTGCCAATCCTAATTTCAGTACTTCCCGTATGCACCGTTCCCATGCTTTTTTAATTAATCCCTGTGTGGCAGTTCTACTCAACCCTCTTATTAATTTATCCATGAATTTAAACAAATATTTGCCTGTTGTGTCTTTAAGACAATGCTTGAGAACTGCTGCATATACTGTAGATATAGCGTTTTCCTTTTATCTATTGTGATATCCCCTCACTCCAGGGAACTAGCAACTGCCCACTTCCTCCTCTGGACATTTAGGTGTAAGTATCTAAAGTCGCCCCTTCTGGATCGCTACCTTGTTGTGGGAAATGGGCTTGTGTAACATAATGAAGCTGTGAGCCATACCATGTAGCATCACCCAAGAGGGGCAGGTCATAGCAGAGATGTCAGACAAATCACAGTCCACTGGAGAAGGAACTTGCCACTCACTCCAGTATCTTTGCCAAGAAAACCATATGGATAAGCAAAACCAGAGGCACAGACAAATGTGCCTGGCGTGCTGCATCCATATGGTCACTGAGCATTGGACATGACTGAAGGACTGAACAATAACAGATCTAAACTCTGTATGACTGTGTCTTTGAATATGTGCATCGGTCTATATATCTGTGTGTTTTATTATGTCTGCATCAATGTCCTTGCATATAAATGTGTGTGTTTGTATAACTCTGTGTCAGCACCAGTGTATATGATTTATCTTACAAAATTTATGCTGCCAGATGAATACATTAAAATATCATTAACGGATTATTGGTTTTATTACAACAAAGTTGGAGTAAAATTATAATTTTATACAAAAAGTGTAGGAAATCATATATGCAAAACAATGAGCCACAAAAGCAATATTTAACATTTCTTTGCTATTGTTAATTTTTCATCTCATGCTATAATGCTATCATGTTGATAAACAAACGTAAACATATTTCTACACTTATATATATTTTTTCCAAATACATGCACAATAACATGTTCATGCATGCAGACTCATATATATCACCTAGAGAGGTCCACAGTAGCAGAGCTACCAGGGGTGCACTAGGGCTCTCCTTTGGGGGGCAGTACTGTGTATTTTTTTTTTTTTTTTGCATTTAATTTTTTTTTTGTAGTGTACGTGTTACCCTGGAGCTTCCCATCCCCATGCCCCCTTGGCCAAACACTTCCCTCGGTGCGTGCCTGAATCTTCAAGAGGTGGCAGTGTGAAACAGTTCAGCATGCTTGGGATGTGCTACAGGAAAGATACAGGAGGGGTCTGTTCTGTGAGGGGGGAGCAAAGGTGGTACGGATGGGTGCTATGTGAAGTGGGTGCTGAAAGGGGTTGGGTGCTGTGGATGGATGCTGAGAGGGGATGGCTGCTGACAAGGACTGGGTCTTCTGTATAGATGGATGACGGATGGGTGCTTGTGTCTTCTGGAGCTGAGCTGCAGGCAGAGGAGCTTTGTGCAGGCAGGAGGTAAGGGAGGGGGAACAGCTATGGAAAGGGAGGGCAGCAGCAATGGAAAATGGTTTTAGGGAGGGGTGTTGTTATAGGAAGGGAAAGGAGACTATGAAAAGGATGTCTATGCAGTCTTGGGGAGGGGCACTGAGTGAATCGGTAGTGGGGTGGGCCCAACATTTTTTTTTTGCACCAGGGCCTTACCTTTTCTAGCTCCCCCACTGAGCAGTAGTTTTGCTTACCTGCATGTAGGTGCGCAGGAGATGCCCCATAGGCCTGTCTGACCCTACCCATGCAAACACAGCATGGCAAACACAAACTGGAAACCTCTTACACAGGGCGATAGTCTGTCTGCCGGTGCATTCATTGTACACTGGTATTGCATGTGATAAATACAGTTTATAAGAGTTTCTAAAATTAAAAGTCCATTGTGGACAGTTTTTTCTATATGGTCGTTTAAATCTCTTATCATGATAAAGGCAATATGATTTATATAATTTTAGAAAGCAATTAAAAAATAACCATTGCCCTTAAATTTCCAGCTTTATATGCAAATATTTGTTACTAAGAGCTCAATTTTCTTTTTCCAACTGTTGCTTTCTCAGGAGGGTCCTATTAGTCCTATTAAGGAACCTGTGGATGCCACATTTGTATTGGGATAAGCTTCATGCACATTCAAAGTATCATCCAATCTCATTAAGGGACCATTGTGGTCAAACTATTTTGATTTGTATTTATGTATTTTTCTAACATTATTTGTATCTTTTATTTATAATCGCCAACATATTCTGTTGCACTAAAATTCATAAAATGTTTTTTTTAGTAATAGAAATAAGCAATAAGCACACAAAATAGAAATAAGCACACCCTACACATTTCATTACTATCTCAAGAGAGTGTGTCCTTGTAATCTGACAAGCATTTAATTATCTAAGTAAAGCACTTAGAGTAAAAAGCACTTAGTAAAGCACAGTTAGATGCCAATTTCCCATTGTTCAAAAGTTCCTGTGTAATTAAAGTCTCCTCCCAATTCAAGAAGCTGATCAGCAGAAACCATAGTGGTTGGTTTTACTACAGTATAATTGAAAATAAAAAGTAAAAAAAAATGAGAGGATCTATTTTTATACATCATGAAAACCTTTGTTTTATTTTTAAGTGTAGTTCTTCAAAAGAGCATATGTAAAATATAGGACTACAGTTGTCCTTTAAATATTAAAGAACATTGCAGGAAAAACTATGGAAATTTAAGAATTCTAAATATTTAGTAGACAACTAAAAAAGAAAACTCTCATTTAACCTTTAGAACACAGTCATTAATTTACTGTGCTCAGAGGAGGTTCTTCATCAAAGCCCCTGTTATCTTCTTAGTCTTGCATGAGTACACCATCCTGGGGGTGTAGTAATGAGTAAGGTAAATTATGGGGCGTGTAGAGCTGATAACACTGACTACATTCACCTAATCACAGAATTTGTGGGTACAGTATGTGGCGTCTGCAAAGGACATAATGGCTCTGCAGGACTTTATTCATAAGGAATTTGAAGATAGTCATAGAAAATGGACATTTAAATGTTTCCAATGCCTTAGAAAAATGCTTTATGTGAGTATTGTGGTATATATTATTTTATATATTGTTTTCTGGATTTTATTATGCATTCACTGATATTAAGTATAATTTTTAGATTGTAAGTTTTAGAGTTTTCAATTTTATAAGGTGCTTTGGGGGGAAAAAGTAACATGTACATAAGATTTTTAACTCAAAGCCAGGGCCCTCTCCTTTTTGACGTGTTTAATATTGTATGTTTTCTTTGTACTTAACTCCCATATATCTCCATATGTTGTTGCGTTGCATCTAACGGATAATAACAATTATAATTACTAATCAGCTTTTGACTTGATAATAAATGTTTGTCCAGCAGAAAAGCTATCAGTATATACTGCAGTGCTTTGTTTTACTAGCCATTATCACTATACTAGTCACTTGCCCGTCATAAGTGACAGTATCATATGTTATGTCTCTTTCTCTGTACTGTCTCTCTCTGTGCACCATCTCCCTCTCGCTGTGCGCCCTCTCTCAGTGCGCCCCCTCTCTGAGCGCCATTTTCCTCTCTCTGTGGGCCCTCTCCCTCCCCCTCCCTTTCTCCACTCTCTCTCTCCCCCTCTGTCTCTTCCTATCTCCCTCCCTCTCTCCCCCCTCCCTCTCTCTCTCCCTCTGCCTCCCTCCCACTGACCCAACAACTTTGTCACGCATGCACAAGTATGATGCAACTGCGCAGTGGTGTAAGAGTCAGAATAATTCGGGCGGATACAGCTAGTATACACAGGCCAAAAAATAGCTTACATAGGGCCTCATTCTATTATCGGCCGTAAATCGGCCGTAAGGCTGCGATTCCTTGCGGGGGTTCAGTTAACTCGCGATTCTACAGGGAGTGCAGAATTATTAGGCAAGTTGTATTTTTGAGCATTAATTTTATTATTGAACAACAACCATGTTCTCAATGAACCCAAAAAACTCATTAATATCAAAGCTGAATATTTTTGGAAGTAGTTTTTAGTTTGTTTTTAGTTTTAGCTATTTTAGGGGGATATCTGTGTGTGCAGGTGACTATTACTGTGCATAATTATTAGGCAACGTAACAAAAAACAAATATATACCCATTTCAATTATTTATTTTTACCAGTGAAACCAATATAACATCTCAACATTCACAAATATACATTTCTGACATTCAAAAACAAAACAAAAACAAATCAGTGACCAATATAGCCACCTTTCTTTGCAAGGACACTCAAAAGCCTGCCATCCATGGATTCTGTCAGTGTTTTGATCTGTTCACCATCAACATTGCGTGCAGCAGCAACCACAGCCTCCCAGACACTGTTCAGAGAGGTGTACTGTTTTCCCTCCTTGTAAATCTCACATCTGATGATGATGGAACACAGGTTCTCAATGGGGTTCAGATCAGGTGAACAAGGAGGCCATGTCATTAGATTTTCTTCTTTTATACCCTTTCTTGCCAGCCATGCTGTGGAGTACTTGGACGTGTGTGATGGAGCATTGTCCTGCATGAAAATCATGTTTTTCTTGAAGGATGCAGACTTCTTCCTGTACCACTGCTTGAAGAAGGTGTCTTCCAGGAACTGGCAGTAGGACTGGGAGTTGAGCTTGATTCCATCCTCAACCCGAAAAGGCCCCACAAGCTCATCTTTGATGATACCAGCCAAAACCAGTACTCCACCTCCACCTTGCTGGCGTCTGAGTCGGACTGGAGCTCTCTGCCCTTTACCAATCCAGCAACGGGCCCATCCATCTGGCCCATCAAGACTCACTCTCATTTCATCAGTCCATAAAACCTTAGAAAAATCAGTCTTGAGATATTTCTTGGCCCAGTCTTGACGTTTCAGCTTGTGTGTCTTGTTCAGTGGTGGTCGTCTTTCAGCCTTTCTTACCTTGGCCATGTCTCTGAGTATTGCACACCTTGTGCTTTTGGGCAATCCAGTGATGTTGCAGCTCTGAAATATGGCCAAACAGGTGGCAAGTGGCATCGTGGCAGCTGCACGCTTGACTTTTCTCAGTTCATGGGCAGTTATTTTGCGCCTTGGTTTTTCCACACGCTTCTTGCGACCCTGTTGACTATTTTGAATGAAACGCTTGATTGTTCGATGATCACTCTTCAGAAGCTTTGCAATTTTAAGAGTGCTGCATCCCTCTGCAAGATGTCTCACTATTTTTGACTTTTCTGAGCCTGTCAAGTCCTTCTTTTGACCCATTTTGCCAAAGGAAAGGAAGTTGCCTAATAATTATGCACACCTGATATAGGGTGTTGATGTCATTAGACCACACCCCTTCTCATTACAGAGATGCACATCACCTAATATGCTTAATTGGTAGTAGGCTTTCGAGCCTATACAGCTTGGAGTAAGACAACATGCATAAAGAGGATGATGTGGTCAAAATACTCATTTGCCTAATAATTCTGCACTCCCTGTATTATACGGCCCCGCAAGGATCTCCTTTTACGGCCGGCCGCATATCTTGGAACCGGCCGTAAGCTCTGAAATCTAAAAACGCAAAAATAAATTCAAGCCTGCACTGAACAGCTTTGTAAATGCTAGGGATCATATTGGGGGACATGAGGATTAAAAGTAACCCACTCTCAAGCTTGCACATCAGCCCAAACCCGAGTTCAAATTAACTGTTTATTTTCCGGCTGCGGCGTGGGCGTGTCTGAGGTGCTCCAAGCACTCTGGACTTTTTACATGTATATTTTACGGATATTAAAAAAAATATATTTTACGGATTTGAGTATAGGATAATTATGTGCTATTTTTGCTAAAACCGAATATCACTTTATAGACTCCGCAAAGTGCAGGATGGCTTTATTTGAGCTATTTTATGTGCTTAATTGGTGCTAGCGGGACCTGTTTGCTGCAAGTAAGCTGCGGCTCGTTTTTAGCCTTGCAGACAGGGTTCCCGGAGCAATAGAATCGCAACCAGGCTTTTCTTACGGCCGATTTCCTTGCGGCCGTTTTAGATCAAAGGCTTTCCTCCGGCGCGATCGTCCGCAAGAGATAGCAAGGCGCCGGCCGCAAGCCTGCCAGAACCCCCGGCCGGAGGGGAATAGAATAGCCGAATAGCTTGCGGCCGGTCCTTGCAGCCCTGCAGCGGCTGCGGACGATAATAGAATGAGGCCCATAGTATTTTACAAAAGTGAGTACACCCCTCACATTTTTGTAAATATTTTATTATATCTTTTCATGTGACAACACTGACGAAATAACACTCTGATACAATGTAAAGTAGTAAGTGTACAGCCTGTATAACAGTGTAAATTTGCTGTCCCCTCAAAATAAACCAACGCATAGCCATTAATGTCTAAACCATTGGCAACAAAAGTGAGTACACCCCTAAGTGGGAATGTCCAAATTGGGCCCAAAGTGTCAATATTTTGTGTGGCCACCATTATTTTCCAGCACTGCCTTAAGGCTCATGGGCATGGAGTTCACCAGAGCTTCACAGGTTGCCACTGGAGTCCTCTTCCACTCCTCCATGATGACATCACAGAGCTGGTGGATGTTAGGGCCTTGTACTCCCCCACCTTCCGTTTGAGGATGCCCCACAGATGCTCAATAGGGTTTAGGTCTGGAGTCATGCTTGGCCAGTCCATCACCTTTACCTTCATCTTCCTTAGCAAGGCAGTGGTCGTCTTGGAGTTGTGTTTGGGGTCGGTATCCTGTTGGAATACTGCCCTGCGACCCAGTCTCCGAAGGGAGGGGATCATGCTCTGCTTCAGGATGTCCCAGTACATGTTGGAATTCATGGTTCCCTCAATGAACTGTAGCTCCCCAGTGCCGGCAGCACTCATGCAGGCCCAGACCATGACACTCCCACCACCAAAAGTATACATGTATACTGAGGAAAGGTAGATGAAATAATCCCTAAATGTCAGATAAACTGATAAGGCACAAAGAGCACAAAAACACTGAAATGAGATGAAACCCTCAGTTTGAATGTAAACAGCATTGCAGAGAGAGTGGAGGCAGTATCTAACATCATCAGGTAAATGCATATAGGGGGAATCAACACAACATATTATAGAAAACATATATACACATATAGACATATATGTATATATGTTTGGTCTGCTGTTCCCTTCCTCCGTCCAGAACTACTTTCTGGATCAAGCCACCCATTGCCCGGTTTGATCCAGAAAGTAGTCCTGGCCGGAGGAAGGGAGCCACAGAGCAGAAGACAGAGTGCGGTGCTGCTAGCAGGGTTGCATCCAGGTACGTGGTTGGGATAGGGTTTTGCGAGCCAGGGGGAGCTCGCGATTAGTGCCTCCTGCGCTCATCGCAAGTCCTCCACTGGCAGGAACCAGGTACTAAGTCCCGCAGCCCTCGTGGTTACGGGCCGCAACGGCTAGCCTCACTTTGTAAGGCTTGCAGTTGCGGCCCTATTGGACCACCATCGTAAGCGTTCCCAACACTGACAACCATAATAGTGATACTGCAGTGCTCTGACTTACTAGCCAGGCACAGCTTCTCCTATGTCTAAATGCTTTGTATGACTGGATTACAAGGGCAGGAGAGGAGATTATTATGTATAAGAGCAACCATAATTTATACGTGGTCATAGTGGAAGAGCAACTGCTGGTGCAGAGGATACAAAGCACTAGGTACTAGTACAGGATAGAGGCCCTCGGCTTGTTTTAACTCTCTGTAATAAAAGGGCTCTGAATTTATTAGAGCAAAAATGCAAATAATTATTTTTATAGAAAAGTGATCTTATCACCACCGATACCTCAAATTATTTTACACTGGGGCCCTCCACTCACTAGATCCACCACTGTGTTTTCATACCTTCTATAGCAGGAGAACTTAGGTCCAGATATCGGATGACATCTCTGCCTGATTTCATGGGGCCTTGGCATGATTTGGCCCATAGTGAATGGAGGATCCCGGAGCAAAATAATTTGAGTCCCCTAACTTGGCACTTCTCTTTACAAGGCATGTGCCCGTGGGGTTCAATGAAAACGAGAAAAATATATGTTGGTGATTAGATCACTTGTAGGATGATAATAAAATAATTGTAAAAGTATCCATTTATGCCAGGTAGCAGGGGGTCCCTAACCTAACTGGTCAAAAATCTGTTCTGAGCCTCTCCCTGGAAAATCAGGTTTTGTTATTGCTTTAATTTATTCATTTTAAGTCCTAATTGGAAAATCATGAGATTATAGGAATTCTGACCAAAGTATGAAATTCAAAGAGCAGAGTTAATGAAATTGACCAAAGTATGGATGTGGTAAAGCACAGTCACCATTTTTCACCACGTGGTATTTCAAACTAATAACCCTTTCTATAGACTAATGGGAAGATGATTAGAAGTCTTCATTACATATCCG
The DNA here is from genome assembly GCA_027410445.1 of Discoglossus pictus. Classification (NCBI taxonomy): domain Eukaryota; kingdom Metazoa; phylum Chordata; class Amphibia; order Anura; family Alytidae; genus Discoglossus; species Discoglossus pictus. The sequence goes on from CM050169.1 coordinate 156,938,290, forward strand.
ATTAAGTCTAATTTAGCACACAATCAGGCAGGAAAGTCAGCTTTTTAGTGATATAAAAAATATGATTTTCTTTGCTGATCCCATGGAGGTACCATGATATTTTGGTGAAGGTATTTGGAGGAGCAGCGCTTATTGTTATTATTTCAAGCTGCCTGCTTCAGAGCATGTGGGAGAAGGGTGTAGGTGGAAAAGTCAACAAGTTCCAGTTATATTACAACTGACACTCACGCCTCCCTCCACTGAGATTAAAAAGTTCACTTCTAAGGCCCCAGCTGTCAGAAAGTGATGAAACTAGATGGAAGTGATGAAACAAAATCTTTAAAAAATCTTTACAAAATCTGATTTACTCTAAAAATATTTTTATGTTCATGGCATACATAGCTGCTAATTTTAGGCCATATTTTATTAACTGCTCACAAATGTCTCTAACTCATAAATGTGGCTGCAGGTGTGTTTTTATATCAATCTTGTGTAACGTTAATTAATTAGCACTCGTAATAATCGAGCAGTGCTAAAACCGCATTTGCATCTCTGGCTGGCCCGTAGTTATTGTGGGTGGGGAACACATAATTGGATTGCAAGTAGCGAATAGAATATGTGGCGATATTAAGAGCAGTTTTAAGTGTGTATAAATAGACAAATTGGGCAATAGAATAGGGACGTTTGTTGAATACATAATTAAAACATTTATCAGCTAATTAGTGAAGTGGATAGTCGTGTACTGGAACGTTTTTAAGGCACACAAGGTCAGTTGCCCCTGTGATGCCCATGTCACATATACACGTGTCTTGGTGTGCCAGTGCCATCAGCTGAGTATAAAGGTAGATGGTAATATATAAGTATGCAAGGATAGATAAATGTCAGGCAGAATTTTTAGAAGCCATTTTCAGGATATATATATATATATATATATATATATATATATATATATATATATATAATAAAATAAAACATTTTTTTATAAAAAATAATATAGTATTTGAGAACCTTTGCAGTCGAATAAAATATTAGCTGGTTATCTGCACAATCTGGCAAATTGTGTAGCCGATATACATTTATCACATCTGTACATATTATGATGCCAAAATAAGAGGCAGTGACTGTATAATAGGTGTAATAAGAATATGCCAAAAAGACACTACAAAGAAATACTACAAATATATATATAATTAGTATTTCACCATTTAACCCTTCAGATACCAGAAGAGACTGTTGTGCAGTTCCATTTTTTAATACCAGAAAGCTAAGCTGTTTATACTGGCAGAGATGGAGTTAAGGATCCATCCATGTCATGTAAATACCTTACTGACCCTCTGGGACATAAATACTATCCTCCTTCCCTAGTCCCATATATAATCAATGCTTCCCCTGCTTCTAACATCTAGCTGAGAATGTCCTGTAACCTTCTCGAAAACTAGATGAGTGACTGATCTCAGTGGAGAGATGTCACATTCCAAATGAATTCTGGTACTTGTGGTTGTTTTCCTTGTGGTTTATACAATGTTTTATAGCACCAAATGACAACTCCCATCATGATGTGCAAACAGGCTGCACAATGCGCGCCATGAGACAGGAGGAGGGCGAGGGAATTTTATATGTGAACACTATGTTATTCTTTGCTGCGGTAGGGGAAAGAGAGAAACAGAGCTGAGAGCTACCTCAGCTTGGAGTTCGTAAGCTCTGCGGCACCCCATGTATTTGGCGGTTGTGAATTTCGTGCCGACGTAATGGCGCCGAAATTTGCTTGTCTCTATCTTCTTCTTACAACCCTCCTCTTACTGTATCTCCCATTCATTCCCTCTTCTCTCACTCTAGTCTCTCTCCTCTCTCTATATCTCGCATTAATTCCCTCTTCTATCACCCCACTCTCTCTCTCTCTGTATCTCACTTTCATTCCGTCTTCCCCTCCCCTTTTCTCTCTCTCTGCTAGGTGCAGATAATAACTAAGGCTGCAGCCAGTGTTTGGTATAGCAGTATCATTGTATTTATATGTAAACTCTATGTTATTCTTTACTGCAGGGACTAGAGTGGAATGAGCTGCAGAGACTGTGTGATTGTGCAGCAGATACTGAGGTGAAATTAGTAAATAACTATGAGGCAAAGGAATCACCCAAAATCTCACAAAGTACTCTATCTCAAGAACAATTTACAGCTTATTTAAAACATAACCTTTAATTACTCCGTGTAAAAAGAACAAAACAAGTGGGGGAATTAAAATGATAAAAATCAATAGATGAGAGGACCAGATGGTATCATAAAAGATATCTCATATTATGCCCATATGATACTGCAGTACTTCATGGGAAAGCATTGAAAGCTAAGGGGATCACTTACCTACGAGCCTGCTATCCCACTGGGTGAGCCCTATTCGGGGGATCCATAAAGCTTGTGCTAGGTGCTTGAATTGATATACTTACAATACTAAGTGTAATTGACAAACTAAAAGTGCTGTGTACACTTTAAAAGTAAGAATACATTTTTGGCACACAGCACTTTCAGCTTGTCAATTACACTTAGTATTGTAAGTATATAAATTCAAGCACCTAGCACTTTAAGATTTTTCTGCACCTGAATTAACTGGACCAGACCTATATCTAAAAGTGTTATATAGCCTCACTCAATTTCAGAGATAACACAATTTACAAATATGTTACTTCAAGACATGATTTACGGGTATGTTCAAAAAGATATTATGATATTATAAGATCTTGTATGCAAAAACTCATCAAAAACTAATCAGCCTTATTAAATTGCGATTTGGCCAATTCTAAAGGGCTCTATATAAGCATGGATCTTCTATCCAAAAGCAAGGTCTTCACTAACCAAATCATAATTTAATAAGGCGGTAAATAAATAAATATATATATATATATATATATATATATAGTTGATTTTGGTATGTATATTTTTTTCTATTTGAGATTCTAATGTATAATAAATAATATTATTCCTGATTGACGTGATAAATTTCCCTATAAATGTATAAAATACTATTATACCAAGTCACAGAGGTGGTGGATGTATATTCTATTCTTTACTAATTTCTAATCATCGTTTTTTCAATTTTAAATTATATCTACAATAAAAATGTTAAAATTCATGTCCGTCTTCTAATGTAATTACACTTAATAGGAGTATATTGCTATACAAAAGGTGTCTTTCATTTGGACCTAAGCCTAATTCTTTTTGAAAATCCTTTTTTATGGTGTTTCACTAAAAAATGCTTTCTAGCAAACAAATGCACATCATTAGTCCACTCGAACACATCAAAAAACCCAGTAGGTGAAAAGGATAACCCTTTACATAATAAACTCCTGTGGTTTTGATTCAAACGCAACTGTGAGAGATTAATGATTTGAATATTCAATTCCTGATTCTCCCCTAATTGCGGGGTCGGAGGGCCCATTTGTTTGCGATCTCTCAGGTTGTTGCAGACCTTGGTTGGTTGGGCCTAAAAATGCCTTGTCAGATTGTCTACTATTAGATCTGAACTGTGTGCCTTGTTTTATTCGATTTGAGTTAAAACTTGAAGTTTTAAAACGGGGTCAGAGGTGTCATATTAGGTGTCATATTTAGCTTTCTCTAACCTACACAGTTTTATTTTCAAAATCTCTCAGATCTCTCGTGTATTTGCAGTGTTTTCTATCATTAAGACTCTTGCAAAATCTCTCTATATTGGTTTTAAGTTTATTTACTACTATAGAAGGGAGTGCAACCCACAAAATATAGAGTAATATATAATATACAGCAGGAAATAGAAGAAATTCCCCAAAACTCCACAGTACTCTATTATGAGTTTATTTTCAAGTCATTAAATCTCTTATGTTCTTGAAATGTCTCAAATTCTGCTAATTCTAGGGCTAACTCAGCTTTAGTTAATTCTGATATTTTCTCCTACTCTTCTCGCAGAATGAACTGCATTAAATAACTGGAACAATTATCCAGAAATGTATCCAATTCTTTCACATATTGCTCATTTACAAGATGTGATGCTGGACTAATATGAATTTTGAGTCCTCTTGGTACCCGTTTTATGACAGCTACCTTTTCAAACTCTGAATTTACCACCAAGACCAAGCTTGACGCTTATAAACTTTCGTGATGTCATTGAATGTTTTGTACTCTCATTGGTACCCAAAATGAGGGAAACCGCACTGTCTACTTCTCCCAGGCATTGATTAGGATCATTGCTAAAAAACAGCCATAAGTAAACTTAGTTGAAAGAAAGCGGGATAACCCCAAACGGTGTGGTATCAATTGTACAAGCTGAAATGAGCTGCAGAGACAGAGACACTTATATGAAAATACACAGCACCTTCTTACATGTATATGTGCCAGACATCTCTATCAGAAGTATTCATTGTCCATGAAACTTAAATATGCCTTTAATGGAAAATGTGTCCTTACTGATACAGTAGAACAATGGTTTAGGTAGTGAGTTGTTCTTTAAGCAAACAATTAGCATTTGTAACTTTGAGCCCGATGCAATTGAGCTTTTGCAAGTTACTGGAGCCCGTAAGTTAATTTGCTATTCAATTGCCGTCTTTTTGCAGGCTCCAAACAGATTACGAGTTACGGCCTTGAAAATTTTGCGATGGTTATAACCACAACTTACAGCCTTCTGAAACCATTGATCTTTAACTTTCGGAAGGCTAAAATCACAAATTGCTCAATTTGCAAATGTTTTCACACCCGTAAATGGCACCCGAAAATCCTATGAGTGTTAGAGGGGTTAAACACCTATTCGTAGCACTGTAAATGCAAATAAAAAATCAATACTGCACTGTAAATAACGGGGAAAGCGATGATAGACATTAGAATTAATTTCACAACAGTCTCAAGCTCTCAAATCGTCAGTTTATAAGATTTATTTTTATGTTTCATTTCAGGGTTAAATCGATCTCGGGTATCAATGAGTTAATACATATCAGGCCACACACATGGACAGCATTGGCATTCATTTTCATAATTCTTTTTTTTGTGTGTTTGCGAGTCTGATCGCATATCGGACCCCCAAACCTAATTGATTTACATGTAACCTCCATGTTTTACTGCCATAATAATGACAGTCTCATTTTCTATTGGCTGATTCGAAATGGGAGGTTACAGGCTGGCTGAATTGATCATGTTCCCGTCTGAACTGTTACGAACCAGTGCATGGTTTGCAGAGTCGGCTTTGGACCAATAACTTGCGGCCTTGAGCAATTGAATAGCATAGTAATCGCAGACAAATGGAAGCCTGCATCACACCCGCAGACATGAATCTGACCCATTGTTTGTATCCATTCTGGAGGAATACTATTAAGGTATTTTCCACTGTTATCACACTCCATGTACAGTGCCTTGCAAAAGTATTCACCCCCCTTGACTTTTTAACTATTTTGTTACATTACAGCCTTAAGTTCAATGTTTTGTTAATCTGAATTGTATGTGGTGGATCAAAACACAATATTCTAAGTTGGTGAAGTGAATTGAGAAAACTATATGCATAAAACTATTTTTTAGAAATAGCATGTGCGTATTTATTCACCCCCTTTGTTATGAAGCCCATAAAAAGCTCTTGTGCAACCAATTACCTTCAGAAGTCACATAATTAGTGAAATGATGTCCACCTGTGTGCAATCTAAGTGTCACATGATCTGTCATTACATATACACACCTTTTTTGAAAGGCCCAGAGACAGCAACACCTTAGCAAGAGGCACCACTAACCAATCACTGACATGAAGACCAAGGAACTCTCCAACAAGTAAGAGACAATGTTATTGAGAAGTACAGTCAGGGTTAGGTTAAAAAAATATATCCAAATCTTTGATGATCCCCAGGAGCACCATCAAATCTGTCATAACCAAATGGAAAGAACATGGCACAACAGCAAACCCTCCAAGAGACGGCCGCCCACCAAAACTCACGGACCGGGCAAGGAGGGCATTAATCAGAGAGGCAGCACAGAGGCCTAAGGTAACCCTGGAGGAGCTGCAGAGTTCCACAGCAGAGACTGGAGTATCTGTACATAGGATGGCAATAAGCCATACGCTCCATAGAGTTGGGCTTAATGGCAGAGTGGCCAGAAGAAAGCCATTACTTTCAGCAAAACACAAAATGGCACGTTTTGAGTTTGCGAAAAGGCATGTGGGAGACTCCCAAAATGTATGGAGGAAGGTGCTCTGGGCTGATGAGACGAAAATGTAACTTTTCGGCCATCAAAGAAAATGCTACAGTATGTCTTGAGCAAAACCAACACATCACATCATCCAAAGAACACCATCCCCACAGTGAAACATGGTGGTGGCAGCATAATGCTGTGCGGATGTTTTTCAGCAGCTGGGACTGGGAAACTGGTCAGAGTTGAGGGAAAGATGGATGGTGCTAAATACAGGGATATTGTTGAGCAAAAACTGTACCACTCTGTGCGTGATTTGAGGCTAGGACGGAGGTTCACCTTCCAGTAGGACAATGACCCCAAATACACTGCTATGCAACACTTGAGTGATTTAAGGGGAAACATGTAAATGTGTTGGAATGGCCTAGTCAAAGCCCAGACCTCAATCCAATAGAAAATCTCTGGTCAGACTTAAAGATTTATATGGTATTGGGATTTTTGTATTCCCAATCTGGGCTTTAGCCCTTAGTTTACTCAGATAATGTCAGTCCAAGATAATTCTCTCTTGGTTTCTGTAGATAATATGTTGATGTGGATAATATGTGGTTGTTAGTACATTTCCACACTATTTCTATGGTATCTTGGATTTGTCTTGTTGTTATACTCCTAGGACTCTGTAGATCTCCCTTTTGGAGGATGCCGCTTCTCCTGGTACACCAGCAAATGTGGTGTATCTGAAGTACTAGATATAAGAAAGAAGGGAGGGGGAGAAAGCTCAATAGATACTCCTAGTGCAGATTACTTTGTGCCTCTTCGTAGTAAAAGCTGGATGTGATTCTCTCTCACTCATGTGTGTCTATGTGATCTAAATCCAAGTCTAAAGGAAAGATACACACACACACAATTCCTTGAAAAGATATACTTTTATTATGCCATAAAAAACATACTGGCCAATGTAGGAATTGGACAAACTATCCTAAAAAATATAGGTACAACTAAAAGGTAAAAATTGGTAAAAAAATACGATATAAACTATAAAAAGTTGTGGGCATGTTCTGTAAATTAAATGATGCAAATCCTAAAAAATCCATGTTAATTCCAGGTTGTGAGGCAACAAAACACGAAAAATGCCAAGGGGGGTGAATACTTTTGCAAGGCACTGTATGCTTCATGGGTTCAGTGTTTAAGCAACTGTTAGAAGAATGTGGTGTGCCTGGTGAAAGATTATATATATATATATATATATATATATATATATATATATATACATTCACACTAGCTACTTGCCCATCAACAATGATGGGAATCAAATTTTAAGCCTTGCAATGCTGTTTGCCGCCCAATGTGAGCACCTTCGGAGCTTATCGTGAGACCCGCGCTGGGCATCTTTGACGCTCATTGCGAGTCTCTCCCCCTGTCTACTTCCTGCCCTTGTGTCTCATTTACCCCTCCCGTGTGTCTGTTTCCCTCCTCCCCCCTCTCAATTCCTTGTGTCTCATTTCCCCCCTCTCCCTCCCTTGTGTCTCATTTCCCCCTCTCCCTCCCTTGTGTCTCATTTCCCCCTCTCCCTCTCTTGTGTCTCATTTCCCCCTACTCTCCCTCTCTTGTGTCTCATTTCCCCCTACTCTCCCTTGTTTCTCATTTCCCCCCTCCTCTCCCTCCCTCGTGTCTCATTTCCCCAGTCATTTGTGTCACATTTCCCTCCCTTGTATCTAATTTCCCCCCTACTCTCCCTCCCTTGTCTAATTTCCCCCCTACTCTCCCTCCCTTGTCTCATTTCCCCCCTACTCTCCCTCCCTTGTGTCTCATTTCCCCCCTACTCCACCCTCCCTTGCGTCTCATTTCCCCCCTACTCTCCCTCCCTTGTGTCTCATTTCCCCCCTCCTCTCCCTCTCTCGTCTCATTTCCCTCCTCCTCTCCCTCCCGTGTCTCTCCTTCCATCTTTTTCCCCCTCTACTCCCTCCCATGTCTCTTCTCCCACTCCTGTGTCCCTTCCCCCCTCTCCCTTCCCTGTGTCTCTCCCCCCTCTACTGTGTCTTTTTCCCCCTCTACTCCTTCTCCTGTCTCTCTCCCCCACCCGTGTCATCCTCCATCCTTCCTCTCTTCCTCCTCCTCCCTTTCCCCCTCTCCCTCCAATGACCTCCCTTTCTCCTCTCTTACTGTAAGCAGATGAGCTCCTGATGCTCTTTTCCCTGAAGCACATCTTCTTGCTGTGTCCGACCGGCATATGCTAACGACGTGAGGCGCATTTATATATTTCAACTCATCAATATGTTAAATAAATATATATATATATATATATATATACATAAAAAAATCATATTTTACACCACTGGATGTTAAATTACCTTTTGATAAGTAGTGCAATATACACTGCTTTAAAAAAAATAAAGGGAACACTTAAACAACACAATGTAACTCCAAGTCAATCACACTTCTGTAAAATCAAACTGTCCACTTAGGAAGCAACACTGAGTGACAATCAATTTCACATGCTGTTGTGCAAATGGGATAGACAACAGGTGGAAATTATGGGCAATTAGCAAGACACCCCCAATAAAGGAGTGATTCTGCAGGTGGTGACCACAGACCACTTCTCAGTTCCTATGCTTTCTGGCTGATATTGTGGTCACTTTTTAATGCTGGTGGTGCTTTCACTCTAGTGGTAGCATGAGACAGAGTCTACAACCCACACAAGTGGCTCAGGTAGTGCAGCTCATCCAGGATAGCACATCAATGCGAGCTGTGGCAAGAAGGTTTGCTGTGTCTGTCAGCGTAGTGTCCAGAGCATGGAGGCGCTACCAGGAGACAGGCCAGTACATCAGGAGATGTGGAGGAGGCCGTATGAGGGCAACAACCCAGCATCAGGACCGCTACCTCCGCCTTTGTGCAAGGAGGAACAGGAAGAGCACTGCCAGAGCCCTGCAAAATGACCTCCAGCAGGTCACAAATGTGCATGTGTCTGCTCAAACAGTCAGAAACAGACTCCATGAGGGTGGTATGAGGGCCCGACATCCACCGGTGGGGGTTGTGCTTACAGCCCAACACCGTGCAGTATGTTTGGCATTTGCCAGAGAACAACAAGATTGGCAAATTTGCCACTGGCGCCCTGTGCTCTTCACAGATGAAAGCAGGTTCATACTGAGCACATGTGACAGACGTGACAGGGTCTGGAGACGCTGTGGAGAACGTTTTGCTGCCTGCAACATCATCCAGCATGACTGGTTTGGCAGTGGATCAGTAATGGTGTGGGTGGCATTTCTTTGGGGGGCCACACAGCCCTCCATGTGCTCGCCAGAGGTAGCCTGACTGCCAATAGGTACCGAGATGAGATCCTCAGACCCCTCGTGAGACCATATGCTAGTGTGGTTGGCCCTGGGTTCCTCCTAATGCAAGACAATGCTAGACCTCATGTGGCTGGAGTGTATCGCAGTTCTTGCAAGACAAAGGCATTGATGCTATGGACTGGCCCGCCCGTTCCCCAGACTTGAATCCAATTGAGCAAATCTGGGACATCATGTCTCGCTCCATCCACCAATGTCACGTTGCACCACAGACTGTCCAGGAGTTGGCAGATGCTTTAGTCCAGGTCTTGGAGGAGATCCCTCAGGAGACCATCCGCCACCACATCAGGAGCATGCCCAGGCATTGTAGGGAGGTCATACAGGCACGTGGAGGCCGCACACACTACTGAGCCTCATGTTGACTTGTTTTAAGGACATTACATCAAAGTTGGATCAGCCTGTAGTGTGTTTTTCCACTTTCATAATGGGGGTGACTCCAAATCCAGACCTCCATGGGTTGAAAAATGTGATTTCCATTTTTTTTATTTTTGTGTGATTTTGTTGTCAGCACATTCAACTATGTAAAGAACAAAGTATTTCATAAGAATATTTAATTCATTCAGATCTAGGATGTGTTATTTTAGTGTTCCCTTTATTTTTTTGAGCAGTGTACTTCAACATATATTTAGTACCATATGAAGGTCTCTTGCAGAATATAGGAATATAGAGATTATAATTCCATGTAATATGATTTCTAAGGGGAATTACAATGAGGTGATAAGATAATTGTGTATGTGTGACGTGTTCTATGCATTAATGGCATTATTACACAAAAAACAGAGACCAGTTGAAATTAAAATATTGATATATTTATTTACAAATATACAGAGTTTCACAGAAACATTGTCTTTTGCAAATAATATAACATCTCCCAGCCAGTCTTTAATAAACTGGGTATAGTGTTTCTCCCAATATCACACATTCCTGCACAAAAAAATGACAGTTATAAAACATAATATATATATATATAATTTTTCCTCTAATGTCCTTTTTGAGAGAAATATTACAAAGAGCAGCTTTACACAACAGATCAACATCCCTAGATGTACACTAACAAAATGTGAAGCACTTTTAACCAACACGCTCAGTTTTCTATTTTATTACATTTTTTTGCCACAATTTGAATATCAAATTTTAAGACATTAATGAATTCTGGTCTCGCTCTGAAAATGTATTTAAATGCCTTTTCGATGGAAATTTTAATTTTGATGTAAAACACATAAAGGGTTTCTTTAAGAATATAGTGATACAAACCCAGAAAATGAATGAGTTTTATATAAAACGTACATTTTGGCAGCAACGTGTTCATGTGGAATTATAAGAAATGCATATAAATGAAATGTATTCAGATAGAAACTGTTTTGGGCTGAAAAGGAAACGTCTGCTAAAGGGCTCGCTTTGGAAAGATTTTAAAAGATCACCTCAGTTGTCAAATTCAGTAAGTTTTGCACTTTTTGTTAGTGCTGCAAAGGTGAGAAAATTCTCCTTGCGGTCTCAGAGAATCACTTTTGATGCCGCTGCGAAACGTAACGAGTTTCTGTCAATTACTCTAAGACTAAACAAAGTGCACTAGATATGGAAAACTGAAGTTGGAAGATTTAGGGGTCATGTGAGAAAGTACTACTTTACAGAAAATATAGCAGATAAGGGGAACCACATTCCAGTGGACGTGGTAGAGTCAAACGCCATTAGGGAATTTAAGCATGCTTGAGATGAACATATCCAGAGGCTTAAGTACGCCAAGCATTTAGGTAGATCTAATAGGCATTAAGAGATGGACCCTTTTGGTTATCTGTGGTTAAAATCTATATTTAAAACATTATTATATGGCAGAATGGCCAACATTTTTTGAGTACATATTAAAATGCTGCTTTATTATGGGTTCTGAATAGACCGTCTTGTCTATATGAACATTAAATGACAGCTGTACTGTTTTATTAACTGTGTGCTATCTTGACTCTGTGGCAATAAGAAAATACCCTGTTCTTGGCAAAGGCATTAAATGGAAACAACAGAAAAATGAATGGACCCAAAAGAAAGTAATGTTATATAAGGTGTGTAATACAATGGCTTTCTTGCTTTCCTGAATATTTACCAGCTCTAAAGATCAGTCTCTAAAAATCAGAAAAAGTATGTTTTTGGCAGGGAGTTTTAATGTAAAATGGTTAACATTAATAAAATATCTAAATGAGCGTTAGATAATTGACCTTGAATGTTTGTAATTTTAGGCTTAAATTACTTATAAGTAGTAAAAAAAAGCCTTTTAAATTAGCCTCATGCTCATTTTGTTAATGAATGGCACAAAAATCTTAAAAAGTAATTTCTATCTAAAAATAAAAATATGCAAGTTCAATTCTATAACATTTTCTTTCAATAAAAGCCAATTGCACATTTTAATTTCTAGCACAATTGGGAACTTTGCAGGGTCTTAAGACAAGATTAGATTGAATCTTCTATAAGATTTTCTTTGTTGCCTCATTCTGTAAATTTGCACGATGCATTCTGTTACGTTAACCATAAAGATAAGGAATATACTTTATGACAACATATTCAAGCCTTTATATAGTAGATACAACTTCTTCATATATTAATTGCTTCAAACTAATTTGAATATATAATATAGTAAGTGCAAGTAACTTAATGGCTATCAAAATAAGCCACAGACATTTTACATCCTGCCAAAAAAAGATGATTTAAAATGAAAAAGCTCCATTAATTTAGCCTTTATTAACAACAGAAGGGAAGGATACCCATTGGTTAAGATAAAAGGACAGTAAAGCTCCACAGTTTATGTCATCTATAAAGAGCATTTTGTACATTTATAGAAATGTTATGTTTTTGTAGTACCCTCCTCAATTTGAGCAAAAGCAAACATAGTTTGGTAAATATCAGTACAAATCTTGATTGTATTAACTATGTAAATATGCACAATATGCATGAGAAGTGCATTGAATACCACTGGACATGTTCTCATAGGCTGGACAAATAGAAAGAGCATGTCAAATGGAGGGATGGTGACGCACTACATATCATGTTGAAATTTACTGTCCTTTTTACCAAATGTTGTGGATCATGGCAAAGGCTTCACGGGGTTATAACTAAACAAACTCTCTAGAATTAAAGTGTTAAATCATTCCACCTATAGCTGGGAGATTACATTTGTATTCATGGATCTGACATCATACTTTACATTGTAACATCTCAAAATAAATATTAATACAGGATAAAGCTACATCTCTGCAGTCTGGTAAATATTCAGAAACTTTGATGGCCCATGTGAACAGAAAAGTAGTAAGATCGTACAAGGAGCGACCAGGTGTGGGGGGATGAGAGAGAGGCAACTTGTAGATAAAGTGTATCTGAGAAACAACCTTCTTTTAAAGTGTAGATAGAAGTTCCTCTTCAAATAAAAAACACCAATCTCTGTTTAAGTTTCCATTTTAGCTTTACGGCTTCAAATTAAATGTTCTATACTTAGAAATGTTAATATCTTAAACTGTTCCGCTGCAATATTACATTTGTAATGTACCCTTTCCTTACAATAGACACATTGGCATTGAACCTGTGTGGACCATCTGCTGGCAGTACCTGCTGTAAAAGGAGAATTGCTCAGTGGTGCATCTTCCTGGACAGTTGGTGCAGAATGTGCGATTTAAGGTTCTGCCAACTGATTAGGAACTCACACCCACCGAGATGTCAAAAAAGGCATTTTAACCACTCTTTATAAATGTGTGCCCAGATAAAATATAAATAAGTCTTTTCTGTATCTTTCATAAAGTTTTGTCCCGCAGTGGCGTAGACCTGTGTGCTTCCGCTTGCTGCTTTTGTGTCCTTACATACACAGCTGTGTTTCTGAGTCCTATCTCCTAAGACGTTAGTCTAGGAATAATTTCCTGCAGCCCATGCGCGAGCGGTTTGATCGGCGGATGTCAAATTTGGTGTCTCGGCACTTTTGGCAAACATAAACCTCTGGAACGTTAGATTTGCGGATTTTGGCACAGGAGAGGTGGATCCAGGTGTTGCATTCATTACACTCTATCATTGGCCGCCCAGCAAATGGCTTCATACAGAAGCAGGTGACAAGATGCCACGATTCATCATCTGAAACACGAAAACAATGAAAGATTATTAACCACATGCAAATATGCTCCAAATACTAAACAACTAGGAAAGGAATATTACTGTTTATATAGAATATCTCAGCGGAAAGGTTGAGCATGTATTCGCGTTGCCTTCCGTATGCATTCATTTGCACATTTACTTGTACTTGAGAATATTTGTAGACAATTGAGCTTGAAAATTACACATGTCTACTAATAATTGGAACCTTTTCTGTGTCCCTTTAAGAGGAATGATTGAGTAAATTTATGTACCACAAGAAATTGTCTGCACACTGGTGCTAATAGTGCAAAGAAAGACGAAAAAAATGCTAAACACATGTGTAAAACATTAAACATGTTAAGTGTCAGGACATCTTGAGCTTTCTGTGAAGCGGCTGACAGTTACTGCATTTGGATAGCAAGAGAATAAAGAAATAATTATAATGCATTAACAGGGAGGAGCAATATGCTGCAACATTGTACAGATTCTTATCTAAAATGGCTTTCATTTTAATTAAAGCATTAAGAGAGATGGCTGTGCGTGGCAAGACATTTGAGAAAGCAAAATGAGGGATTAGCAGGCTTCCTGGGGGATTCATTCAGACTGGATATCTGATGCATCGGCACAAAAACGTGACCCATATCCGGGGCAGCTGAAGACAAAACCCCAATTACACTTTAAAAGAAGCATTCATATGCTAAGAACATGCAGATCTTTCATTTAGACATTGTCAGGCTAGAATATACACACCTTAAGTACGGAAACTAATGTTTTGGATGCATGAATTAATTTAAAAAGATAACTGTCTGTAAATCTTCGTGAACAATGTCATTTATTTTTGGAATATTCTAGGCAATTATAAATATTCTAATTCAAATCAGTTTTTATAATAATCTTGGATCCTCTCTTGGATTGGGACCATGAAGACATTTTTAATCATTAAGGTTTGTCCAAGCTGAGATTGAGGCAGTAATACCAACCAATGTCCTAACTTAGTGAATCCAGGCCATTATGTGTTGGCTGATTGGGGATGTCAGTCAAAAGAGGATTAGCTACAAAATAGATCTTAAAATTCTAAGTCAATTTCTTAAAGAGAAAACAGAAGAGAAACGTGCCTTGTCCACAGCCACACATGTTACATGTGTCATTGCTGCTACACCCAGATATTATTATTATCATTTATTTGTAACACGCCACCATATTTTATAGTGCTATACATACATTGTGTTTATATTGTTTTGCCTTGATCACATCACAAAAGATGGAGGGCCCCGTCTTTAGGCTTAGAATCCAGTGTCCATAGGGCTTTCCCCAAAGCACCTTGCAAGATATAATCACTAATTAACCCTCTACTCTCTCATTTTTACACCCAAGTTATCTACAATTTCACTCAGACTTCTATTTAAAAATAATCTCACTTCAACTAACTGAAACATTTTAACAACACTAAGATATGTAGACCTTTTTACCTCTTTACTCAGATCATATACTTACCCATGGCTCCCGGATTTGCCCAGACACCCTATATACCTAGCTAAGCCCTTGATTATCATACTTTCCCCTTTTTTTTCCCCATTTAAAGGACCACTGCAGTTTACTTGTCAGGTATGTACCAAACTACCAATATAAGCGGTTGTGTATTAGAAGAGGGGATCTAAAAAGGTTGAACTTGATGGACTAAAAGTATTTATTAAACCTTAATTACAATGTAATTATGTAAGCCATGGACAAAAATAATTTTTTGGATATATATATTTTGTGTTTTGTTGCATCACATACTGTGAGCTGGATGATTTGTATGTTTTTTGTTCTCAGTGGAGGGAGTCTTTGTTTTGTAATTGGATAAGACTGATATTGACATGCCACCCATTTCTCTACACACAAACATTTTTCACCAATGTATTATGGGGCCCGCCTGGGTCCTCCAGAGGAATCAATACAATTGTTCCTTGTAATGATAAACTAGATGTATGGCTTTTTCACGATTTATTTTGCTCTTAGACTTACAAATGGTGGCATAATAAAATAATAAGACTAAATGCAAGTACAATGACAAAACAGCTCCATGAATTTGTGTAGTTCACACCTCCCACCAACAGGGGATACCCTGTACTCTATCTCCTCTGCCTTTAATAAGATGGCTGACTGAGCTAGACATTTCTGGCATCAAGATGGAACCCACACTAGGAAGTAAGCCTGTATTTGGATTCCACTATCAACACAAGCCATGATTTGAGGATAACTTCTCTGGGCACAGATGGGTCAATCAGGATGACTGAAGAAGCGTTTGACTCACCTGTACGCAGCAGGGATACACTCAAATTCTGGCCTGTATGGGGCTCTCCAGGACTGAACTTGCCCACCCCTTACCTACACTAACCCTTCTGGATCGCTAACTTGTCGTTGTGAAAGGGCTTGTGTATTCAATGAAGCTATGGGCTATACCATGTAGGGTTACCCAAGATGGGCAGGTCCAAGCAGCGAGGTCAGACAAATCACAGTCCACTGGAGAAGGAACTGGCAAATCACTCCAGTACCTTTGCCATGAAAACCTTATGGACTAGCACAACCAGACACAATATGTGCAAGGTGTGCTGCATAGTTTCAGGCCCATTCCAATCACACTCGCAGAGGATCTTGTCCTGGGTGTTCTTGATTGGGTGGTTTCCTTGCTGCTGTTCTCCAATGGGATAACTAAAGCTGTAAGAGATGCTCAGGCTGACTACAAACAGCAACATAATACTTTGTTCTTTGTGTGATTGCCTATTTAAATAGCACCTCAGACAGTCTAGGTCCAAATTAAAGGGGAGGTCTAAAATAAAAATGTAAGGCAAGTCTCCTCTGCACAGAATTGTTTTAGCAAACCCCAGGAGTATATTTCTGTACTTGGGCCTCATCAGTGCCTGGAAACGTCATCTGAAATCTGCTATTAAAATCCTGTGCAGCAGACTTGTCTGCCATTTCAGTCCTGGACTACCCCTTTGAGTATATGTGCATGACAATGTATGCTCCATAATGGCACAAGAGAGCTAAAAGCTGTTTGAGATGCTCCTGAGTAGGTATCTTTCCACTGAAAAAGTATTACTTTGTTGCTCCTGACTGGAAGTCTATTGATTTAAGACAATTCAACTCCTAACTAGACCTGGGCCTAATTCTTGTAGTTTAGCTTCTTGTCGAAGAACAAATCAGAATTACAAGATCATACTACAGAAACCCACAAAATGTCTAAGTTAATTATTTATACCAGTTTGTGGTGATTAGTTTTGTTGTAAGTAATAAAGTTCAACGAACAATACCGAAACAGTAAATTGTGGTTCTGTGTGTGCATCAGATACTATAATACTGTATATTTTACAACTAGATTTTAGGCACAGGATTTCCATTATTAAAAATCTACAATTATTGTGTCTTGCACAGAGAATAGGTCCACATCACAATAGTGTACATACATCCAACTTCAAAACTATATGTTACCTGAATCCACCATAATATCCTCATCATTCCCTGTGCTGTCTTCATCTCGGAAAACCACCTGTTTCCCTTGGCGTATGACTGTTCGTTTCCCCAAGTTTACAGTTGTATACTCAGTCTTTATCTCAGCTGGCTCATTGGGCATCATCATATGGGAAGCACCGTCCATGCCATTATTTGAACTCTCCAAAGCAGACTCTTCCATGATATGTGGTGGAGACTCTGGTTCTCTCTTGATCTCAAAGTGATGTTCTACAGTTTGAGCATTGGGTTCTATGGGTGTTTCTTCTGGTTCCACTTTTATGAAGGCCTCTACAAACGCTTCCTGCTTGAATGTGTCTTGTTCCTTCCTCTTAAGCTTTTTCTTCCTCTTGATTTTGTCCATTTTCTTTCTGTCCAGTAGAAAGCCGCTCAGTTTGGAATGTTTTAACATGGTTGGATAGGATCTTTCATGCTTCATATCGCCAAAGGTTTTTCGTTTTTTGATTGGTAGAGCTCCAGTTGATGGAAGATCATGGTATCTAGAGTCCCAGCTATCACTGTCAATTGTGCTACCTGTGCTATTAGGCGGGCTGGCACTTGCTCTCATTGGAGCTTCCTAATAAGACAAAACAAAATGGAAACGGTCAGAAAGATTCCTTCATGTAACAATGTTATACAACTTAAACATTAGAGGTGGAGAGGGGTGGTCAATTACTCTGTATAATTACATTTATGGTTAGTATCTTTAGAATGACTATTATATAACCAAATTACCATTACACTCTTAAATGACAAGTATCACACAATGCATAGCTGAAGAAAAAAAAAACACCTTGGTTATAAAGGGTGGCTAATTTTCTCTGACAAGTTCAATTTTGCTTTACTCTCACATTTTATGTTCCCTGAACAAATTATTCAGTCAAGCAGTTTAGAAGAGGGTTTTTCAGCTCTGTATTATAATCAACCTTCAAGTTGTTGTTCTTGGTCCAAATAAACTATTTCTAGAAGCTCACACATTATACATATATGGTCATCTCCTCCTCAAGGTAGCATAAGCATATTCTACTAGGAAGGTCATATTCATAAAAAAACCATACCAATTTATGGAAATGTAAATAATGTTATTCTCTACATATATAACCTATGGATACGTCTAGTGGGAGTAACCCGTGATTTCCCATGATAACGATCTATGCTGTACAGAGAGCAGAAACAGTGGGTTTCAACCTGTTATATGCGGGCCCCTTGGTGGTCCGGAGACTGTACAGGGGTCCACATCAAGTTCATTCCACTCTGCTCCTCACATCATGTCAGGGCTATTTGTGCCCTTCATTCCACTGGAACAAAAAAAATGATCTGAGGAAAAGTGTATTTTGTTAATGGGGCTGAGAGTGACATTCGCAAACATCCTCAGTGCAATTAATGAACAAGCAAACTTCCAGAGGTGTCATATTTTAGTGTTTAGGGGTCTATGAGTGAAAGGGTTTAACAACTCTAGCACAATACATTTCTTTATTCCACTTTACATTAGCAAACCAACATACATCTAGATCCAGCCTTCAGGCAGAATACACACAATATTCCCCTTGTGGTGTTCCCACAACTGCATTACTACATTCCCTGGTCCAGAATAACTAACCGAGAAGGTTTAACCACACTATTTAAAAAAAAAAAAAAAAGATTCTGTCTATGAAACCATATGCTTGTTAATTTATGTTGCAATTTGAGAAGTCCCATTGCACTCCTCTACCCACTATGTATCTAGATATAAAAGACATGAAGCACTCCACTGAGATATGAGATAGCTGAACATTATTAAATATATTGCAGACTGCCACACTGAAATAACAATTAGGGCATAATGTCAAACTTCCATTTAGCACATCGACACAAAAAAAAACCATTTTAATTAATGCATATAGGTATATATATATTTATATTATGTTTTTTGGGAACAATAATAATATAATATGCTACATTAAGTCGTTCTAAAATTGAAGAATATTAAAATAGTTACCTCTTGTGGGTATGGTATGTACCCAGCATATGCCAAAACAAAGGTACAGAATTTATTAAAATCCTCCACTGTCCTCCTCCTTTTGTAATTTGGGGTGCCATCCTAAAAAAACAAAAGTCATAGTATTAATACATTTCACAACTGAACAAAAAAGCTGACCTGGCTAGCTAAAGATACAAAACAACAAATACCCAAAAAGTTTAGACAAGTTACATAAAGGAAACACAGACAATGATAAAACGGTAAAGTCAATAAGCTGTGTTGGTTTAGTCAGGTCTGGTTTCACAAGAATACTGTTTTTTTTTTAATTCCTTTGCCAAAAATGTCTTCCATTTTGGGCTGGAGGAGAATATGTTTTCCTCTACAGCTTTTTCTGTGTCACATTGAGTTTCCTAAACTATAGATTGGTCATCTATTACTAAAAGTTTCTTACATGTTTGAAATGTACTCTTTTAAAAAGTATGAATCACAAAAGTCAGCGGGGCCTGCAAAGCCTTGTGAAATGGCCAATGTAAATGCACATTGGACTGGACTTAACAACGCCCTGGAGTCAGGGTGCCACACATCCTAAAGACTTTTACTGGTGGCTCCTAACATATTAGTTATATATACACACATTATATTCTATGTATACTCCTTTATCAACAAATCCCCCTGCACTTTTGTACACAGCCCCCACCCACAAAAAAAAAAAATCATATTTGTGTTCCCCTTTACAGACTGAACAGATCACATGCTGTAATGTTGCATCTTATAGTGATTTCTATAGTGAGTCTGATCATGCTTTTGTTAAGTAGTTCACTTTCTTCCAGACAGACAGACCCCAAGGCAATTGTGTGAACATCTAGGCAAAGATTCCAACAAAAGACTTCAGACTATTTGCATTTCACTGCAGGGTAGCTCTGAAAATGATTGGTGAACAACCCATGGAGGTGTGTCCAATCAAGACAAATCTTTCCAAGGATCAAGGACAGCCCATCAGCAAAATGGTTGCACATACACTAACTCTTGCATGGACAGACAGAAATGATAGAATCACAAGTACTGACATGGACATGATAACCCAGACACATTGGAGTGACTGGCCCAATCTATAAAACAGTGCATTTCTGCTTATTGAACGGTATTAATACTTTCATTAAATCCTGAATACAGGATCTATCTATCAAACAGGTGCCGGGCAGCTACATTGAATAATTTAACATTTATTTTACATAGCACGGAAATCCATCCTCCTATATTGTTCTGAGTGAAAGATAATATTTTCTGCTGCTCTAGACTAGTCGTTTTGTTTTATTACTTTTCCTGGATTCTTAGTGGTAAGGGGGGTTAAATACCCCCAAAAATGACCTATGAAGATTTGATTTACTTTACAATGACATATATTTCAATAATAGACTTTATAAAGAGACACCAGACTTGGTTATAGCTCAAAGGCAAATAAAATGAGTATTGTATGTACCCCCAGCTCTCTATTCACCTCTGCACTCCCTATATCCCCTCCCTCCCAGTTTCTGGGCTCACATCACCCAGTCACTTCCTATATCTAGTTGGGTAATGGGGAGTGTTGTGTTCACAGCCTATAACGTTTGTAATGTATTTCTTTAACAATTACTGTATTGTCACTATTACAGCTGTCATGATGGATTTCATGGCAGAAAGATTTTTTTAAATAATGTAGAATTCAATGCATGAGAAATATGCACCTTGTGTTATATAAATGCATACATTTGCATTGTACTTTAATTAATTTAGGCCCTTTTCAAATAATTATAATAGAATATACCAATACACACTGTAATCTCAAGCCCTTGAAAATATAGTATGCATGTATCTGCCTATTTTTATTATATACCTTTAGATTGTAAATCTGTGAGTTTACAATCTTGCGCGGTTCTTTGGAGAAAGCTCTATGGACACTGGATTCTAAGCTCAAAGACAGGGCCCTCCATCTTTGTAATGTATTAATATTGTTTGCCTTGATCACAAATGTATGTATAGCGCTACGGAATATGTTGGCGCGTTACAAATAAACGATAATAATAATTTAAATGACTGCTGAGTATACACACAACTTATTGCATGTCATGTGTCATTTCAAAGTAAAATTACTGCTGGCCCCATTCCAGAGCTTGCAAGATTCAGGTATATAAAAAAACACTATAATAAATGTGGAACGAATGCTAACTCTTAATATTATCCAACATCAATTGCCTTAGGTTATCTTGCATTTCCTCAACCAGCCACATGGAGTCCAATGTATTTTATGGCGCTTTAACCATTTCACAACCAGATCAGTCATACACTCCTAAATCAGCTGTGTGTAGTTGAATACATATTTAATATATACAGCAGGTGAAAACTACTAAAATGTCACTGTAAGCCTGATAATCAGCTTTCATTGTTATTTTACACATATTCTAGCAAGAGATCTAGGACACTGGCTGTAGGGGTGACACTTTTTGACACTACTTTCTGCATTAGCCATTTTGCATGCAGATATATAGGATCAGAAATTATTTTCAAATATATCATGATGTAGTATGTCAACTTCTAACCCCAGCTAAGATGGCAACATGTGGCATGAAGATATCCCTGTGTCCCTGCACTGACTTACACCACACCATGGAGGGGGGTACTTTCCCTACACCATCTTCCTGACTGTCATTGGCCCCAATCATGCAGACAGACCCCAGGGTGTTATCACTATACATAACATTAACTCTGAAATCAGAAATAAAATAGCTATAATTACTGACCTTGGATGCAGTACTATATACTGTCTTCCTTTAGTCATTTAGTAGACTTGTTACATATCAATGATAACATTTTATTTTCTAAAATGTAACCTGTCATTGTCATAATTCAAATATATATATATATATATATATATATATATATATATATATATATATATATATAAAGACACTAATTAATGCAATTATGCTGGAGCTCTCATAAGTGACATTTAGTAACATTTATCAGTTCTATTTCCAGATATGGAAGTTATTAAGCAATTTCTAATTAATAGAGCATTGCATATTTAATTACTTTCCACTTCAGTATACACCTAGCACTGGGACTGCAGCATTCAGGGACATCCCTGCCAGCAGTGACAAGGAGGGCGGGGCTTGTAGTGAGTGACAGCCAGCTCAGCCAGCCCTGCACACAGCTCAGACAGAGGACAGCCAGCAATACCTTTACTGGCTTAACTCGGACTCACAGCAACTTTAGGGTCATTTCCCTAGTCATGTAACAATACATTAACAGGATGCATGCTTGGGAATAGCAATCACTAATAAAGTTAAGCATATTTAGGTTATTATTACAAAGAATAGATGGAGTTTTTTTTTTTACACAATAGACATGCCCCAGATCCACTAAATGCACTCAGAATACAGTCAGGACACCATGTCTAACACTATACTAATACATTGTATCTAATCCATACATCCACATAACCATTTAATACACCAGATAGCACATACATATGTATAATCAGGTGGGTTTCTTCATGGGGAATACCCTGGATCTCTTCTGGTCTGGATGGGCAGTGTGATCATGCATTGCACAGTGTGACATCCCCTCCCCCACTGCACTTGCCCCAAACACGTTGTGGGTTGCAATCCAGGACCAGATCACTGATATCTAGTATTTTATGGGCTAAATCCACCATCTCTACGGATAACTAATCTTCTGCTTCCTCTGTCTGAGCCTTGGAGATCAAAGGCAGTCACCCCAGGACGAGAGATTTACTTAAGACACCACCACCTTGTATTATCAGTCACCCCTAACCCAGCTTTATTAGTGTAAATACCCCCTGTGTGAGCCAGGACATGACATATGCCAGCACCTAATCATTGGCGCCTTACAGACAAAGCCAAGCGAAAATACCATATATTAGCAATACTAGAGGGAGTGGGTGTAGCCTGCATTATCTGCTCCCCCCCCCCCCAAATGGGCACATATCTACCAGTTTTATATTTTACATGGTTTCGATCACTAAATATTGGGTTTAAAAGAAAGATCCCACTCCCAAGAGGTGACATGTCAGGGCTGATCTGTAAAACTTCAGGACATTGTCCACCCCACTACCCCCCAAACACTATACATCCACATCATCATGACTTTGATGTGAGGGGTCATTATTATATTAGGGGGGATCAGTATATCAGTGGGGATCATGACATAAAAGAAGCAAAGGGAGACTGGGTGGGTGGCAGCTGTTTCACAGACAGGTTGGTGCTGGGCACACAGGGTCTGGGGTGGATCGGAAATTGGGGTGTGTAGGGATTCTGGTCTTGATATCTAAATATGATGAAAAAGGAGTACCCCAAAACAGCATGATATACACCCCAGTGTTTCATGTAGGGGCTGGCTGGTGGATTCCTCTTTGTAAATATATAAGCAGTACATAAATGACTATCTAGGCACTAAATCTAGTGCTGCTGGGCATTATTTGGGGTGTAGGAGCTGTGATCACCCCACATCATGCCATTGATCACCCCACATCATGCCCTGTCCACGCCTCACAGTCCTGAGTGGGAACTATCAAGAAGAACTAGATCCAAGATGGTGAATCCATAAGAGGCAACACATGAAAGCTGAATACCTGGGGGGCAGAGCCCACACAGCACAGCAATGCCCTGGTCTAGCCCTGTCCTGGGGGGTCTGAGCCTACAAGGGGGTACAGGACAGACAGCTCTCCCTCTTTGATAGCTGACACAAATATACTTTTTCTGTGCAAGGACAAGATGGCGTAAGTTGTAATCAGAAACCGAGCAAACATTAGAAGTATGGACTGATCACACACATGTAATTACCTGGGCAGCCAGGACTGAGGGGCACACAGACACCAAACATACAGACATAGGGGCTTTCATTTCAAAGGGGTCTGCAACACTTTTTCTCATGCATACAATACGACTTGGGGGGCAGTTCTAATAAACAGAAATATGATATAAAACTTACCTCTGAATCAAAGGTTGAAGTGGATGCTGTATCCATTTTGTGAAACTGGGGTGTGGAGTGGAGACGGAGAGCAGAGACAGGGTACAAAGATGATCAGGGAGGTGGATGGGATAATGGTGATCCACTCCCTATAGTCTATGACCAGAAAGCAGATCTACGTAGAAAGAAGCACAAACTGGACCACACCACCCTCCCAAGCACCGACTGGGGACAACAGGGCACCCCTGGGTATATCAGACAGGGCACCCCTGGGTATATCAGGCAGGGCACGCCTGGGTATATCAGACAGGGCACCCCTGGGTATATCAGACAGGGCACCCCTGGGTATATCAGACAGGGCACCCCTGGGTATATCAGGCAGGGCACCCCTGGGTATATCAGACAAGGCACGCCTGGGTATATCAGTCAGAGAGCAGATCTACGTAGAAAGAAGCCCAAACTGGACGACACCACCCTCCCAAGCACCGACTGGGGGTAAGGACAAGGCAGGGCACTCCTGGGTATATCAGTCAGGGCACTCCTGGGTATATCAGACAGGGCACCCCTGGGTATATCAGACAGGGCACCCCTGGGTATCCAATCCAGGCTGTATCCTCTTGGTATGATCTCTTGGTGTGTAGATTGTCCTCCTCTTGGTGTGTAGATTGTCCTCCTCTTGGTGTGTAGATTGTCCTCCTCTTGGTGTGATGTCTTGTCCTCTGGATCACAGCACTTTGCAGCTTGCTCCACCAGCCTGTGCCTCCTTCATGGTGTGACAGCACTGATAGTAATGGTGTGTCCCCTGGGCTGTCACCCACAGCTGGTAGTCTCCTGCTGTCCTCACTTGCTGGCAGCTCTTCACCAGATTCTCAAATAAAAATGCCGAACCCCCACCAGCCCAGCCAACTACTAATACAGCTTTCAATGAATACCTTTTTTTTTCTCTCTCTCTCTCTCTCTCCTCGTCTCTTGTGACGTCACTGACAATTTGCTTTTGTTAATCTCTCCTCCTTGGTAGGATTGGTCAGTCTCTGGAGGCAACAGCCAATGGCGTCCACGTGAGGCATGTCGGGAGTTTGAGTTTTTCTGGTGCAGGACGGTACTACAGTGAACGTTTTTTTTTAGTGGTAGCTTTATTGTAACCTGTCAGTTCAGAAACGAATATGTGCGTTATATTGCACTGGTTAACAAGTTAACTTTTACTATACGGCCTAGGGATAGATTGAAGAAGCTTTCAGGGGCCATGAAGTGCTACATTGGCAACTTTCTGCTTATAAAATATACTGCTGCCTTTATAATTACCGTAAATTATAAAATGTTTTTCAAAATTTTTAAAATTACAAACAGACTTTAGTATCCATCCTATATATGTATGTAATCCTAGGCCCCTCCATTGTATTATAAAACCACCATTGTCTGTGTGTTTTAGTGGAATAGTAAAGCCAATTTAGGGCAATGTCTGAAGGGCATATGTGTACTTTATAATCACATATATAGTTGTGAGCATGCAAGCCAGCCAGAGCCGTTGCTCACGCTTGCGGGCTCACGCTTGCGGGCTCGCGTAGCGAGGGCCGCGGGCGAGAGCCTCAGTTGCTGGCATGGAGCGGCGAAGGCGCTCCTTGCCAGCAACTGTGACCCTCGCAAACTTTACGTTGTAACGCAAAAACACGACACACCAACTGCGACCCTCGCAAACTTTACCGCGCACCGGGAATAACATACGAGACACGTTAACACTCATTACGACCTCGCAAAAAACGTCCGCAACTCGCGAACAGGAAACAAATCAAAACACAATAAGAGGGAGCATCCAGGACCTCAAAAAAACAACTTACACCTTCAGTTAACTAAAAATAAAAGAGTTTAGACACTAAAAAATTCTCTAAGCGAGAGAAAAAATGGCCGCCGAACAAAACGAAAACGAGGCTACAGCACTCTAACCACGCAAAACACCACAACAAACTTGCAAAACACCAATAGCTACCTTACAATTCCATTGCCGTCATTTTTTGACAGGCAATTCGCTAGTCACTATTATAGTTGTCAGTGATCGCAATGCTTATGATGTTGCGAGTCTCGCAAAGCAAAGCGAGCCATTGCGGCCCGTAACCACAAGGGCCATGGGACTTAGTACCTGGCTCCTGCCAGTGGAGCTCCTCTCAAGGCCCCCCGGCCTCGCATCACTCCCCAGTACCTAGTTCCTGCCAGTGGAGGCCCCCCCATGCTCGCAACAACCTATCCCAACCACATACGTGGATGCAACCTCCGCTCTGTGGCTTCACTCCTCTGGCCGGAACTATTTTCTGGATTCGCAATGTGCGGCTTGATCCAGAAAGTAGTTCTGGCCGGTGGACGAAAACAGCAGAGGAGGTGAGTGTGGTGCTACTGGCAAGATTCCATCCAGCTACACACAGGGGAAGGGAGACAAGGGAGGGAAAAGGGGGGGGGGAGGAGACAAGGGAAGGAAATGGAGGGCAGGAAAGGAAACAAGGGAGGGAGGGAGGGGGAAGGAGACAAGGGAAGGAAAGAAGGACGGGAAAGGAGACTAGTGAAGGAAAGAAGGACGGGAAAGGAGACAAGGGAAGGAACGGGAGGGGGGGAAAGGAGACAAGGAAAGGGAAGGTGGAGGAGACAAGGGAAGGAGGGGAGGGGGGAAAGGAGACAAGGGAAGTAAAGGGAAGGGGGAAAAGAGACAAGGGAAGGAAAGGGGAAAGGAGACAAGGAGGGGGGAGGAGACAAGGAAAGGAGGGGATACAAGGGAAGGAATGGGAGGGGGAGGAGACAAGGAAAGGAAGGGGGGGAGACAAGAGAAGAAAAGGGAGGGGGGAAAGGAGACAAGGGAAGGACATGGAGGGCGGGAAAGGAAACAAGGGAGGGAGAGAGGGGGAAGGAGACAAGGGAAGGAAAGAAGGACGGGAAAGGAGACAAGTGAAGGAAAGAAGGACGGGAAAGGAGACAAGGGAAGGAACGGGTGGGGGTAAAGGAGACAAGGAAAGGGAAGGTGGAGGAGACAAGGGAAGGAGGGGAGGGGGGAAAGGAGACAAGGGAAGTAAAGGGAAGGGGGAAAAGAGACAAGGGAAGGAAAGGGAGGGGGAAAGGAGACAAGGAGGGGGGAGGAGACAAGGAAAGGAGGGGATACAAGGGAAGGAATGGGAGGGGGAGGAGACAAGGAAAGGGGGGGAGACAAGAGAAGAAAAGGGAGGGGGGAAAGGAGACAAGGGAAGGAAAGGGGGGAAGGACTCAAGGGATGAAGATGGGGGGAGGAGACAAGGGAGGGAGAGGAGGGGGAAGGAAACAAGAGAGAGGGAGAGGACGTGAAACGGAGACACAAGGCAGGAAGAGGGGGAGAAGGAGACACAAGGGGGGGAAGGGAGAGTGGGAAAGGAGACACAGGGGAGGGATAGGAGGAAAGGAGACACAGTGGGAAAGGGGTAACAGGAGAGGGGAAAAGGAGACACGGGAGGGAGATGGGGGAAAAGGAGACACAGGGAAGGGAGATACAGGGGTGGGTGAGGGGGAAAAGTGGCACAGTTGACGGAGAGGGGAAAAGGAGATACAGGGAAGGGAGATGGGGAAAGGAGACACAGGGGAGGGAGAGGGGGGAAAGTGGCACAGGTAATGGAGAGGGGAAAAGGAGACACAGGGGAGAGAGGATGAGGGAAGGAGACACAGGGGAGAGAGGGGGAGGAAGGAGACACAGGGGAGGGGGGAAAACGTATTGCCATCATTTTTGACGGGCAATGTGTGGCAAACAGCATTGCCTGCCTCACAATATGACTCCAGTCACCCTCTTTAATAAGTCCCCATAAGTCCTCCACTATCCTTAGATAAATAGGCCCTCATTCAATTGTGATTTGACCAATTGAATAGTGCTCTAAATAAGCACATAAGATATTTTTTTAAATACGTTTTTAGTTAGCTAAAACCTTGCTTTTGGATAGATGTTTACTAACTAAAAACTTCTTTAAAAAAATATGTTATGTGCTTATTTAGACCCCTATTCAATTGGCCAAATTGCAATTGAATGAGGGCCTTATAGTATATAAGATGTGAATATATGATACATGATACATAGGGTTCTTGGAGATATACATTTTAACCCTTAAGCTCATAGGGCCTCATTCAAATGCGATTTGGCCAATTGAATAGGGCTCTATATAAGCACAGAGCATATTTTCTTTACAGAAGTTTTTAGTTAGCGAAGACCTTGCTTTTGGATAGAACTAAAAACTTCTGTAAAATAAATATGCTATGTGCTTTTATAGAGCCCTATTCAATTTGGCCAAATCACATTTGAATGAGGCACATAGTGACCTGAATAATTGCCCTTACAATCCTCTGCAAAACTTTTTGCTGTTTAAACCACATTCTATAAATGATAAACTAAGAGTGGTAATAAGGTTTACAGTATCCATCTAAGGAATTATTGATCTTGTTTTTAAACTATTCCTTTTTAATCCTTTTAATCAACGTTGTTTTCATTAAAGTTAATACTATTATGTGTATATGATTAACCCACTTTTGCCCATATATCCAATTTTGTAGTGTTAAGCACTAATGGGTTTACTTCCCTAAGATATTATTATTTCCCATTTAAAAGAGCATGCTTTAAATATTACCAAAGTTGTTTTTTGCATGCAAAAATAATATTAAGGAAACCCTGTTTAATGTTCATTGAAACTATCAGGAAGTGCATACAGTATTTCCTGTTAGTTTTAATGAACATTACATCTGTACTTCTGTAGATTTAATTGGCAGATAAGTATGAATCATACAGCTGTATTACTGCTCACTGGATGACAGGACTAACCCTGTCTCAGTTAAACATTTTAATCAGTTTTTATTTGACAGACTATCAAATACCCTCTTTCAGATGCAACAAAGAAGAAAATGCTTTCCGTGTCCCTTTAAAGTGACACTATCACCCCAATAGGTAGCTTATTTCATTTTAAAGAACATTACAAACTGGTTAGGGTAAGACACTACACTTCACATCCAGACCTACTGAGTCTGTGTCTGCATACCCTGCAGTGGGCATTGTGCTAGCAGTCTTTCTCTACAGTAAATCATTTCTAAAATATTTAAAAGTGATTTTGCAGCTCCTGTATGATAATGTGAGGCACAGAGTGATTGATACGGGTGGGAGAGTGGTATAACTGCGAAATAACTTGCAGGTCTTTATTTTAGCCTCTACAGAGACAGACAAGCATACTGTAATCCTAATTAGTTTATCAGAGCAACTAATTAATATGCAGTAGATGCTCATCTGTATATAAATACCGCAATCTCACAGGACTGATTCACTTTATGAAGACGTGGCTAACACAACATATAGCCAGTTTTTCATGTGCTTTAATAATAACCTAAAAACAACTTGATTTGGCTGTGGCCTTTTAATGGTGCAGCCACAAACTCCATATTACAGTTGCTGTATATAATAGATTATATTACTCTTGCTTTCTAAAAAAAATTACAGTAAACAAAATAAATATCAAAAAGAGCATATTGTAAATATTGGGGTTCAGCTTGTATTGTTCATGATATTTGTTTAATATATGGCCTGTTACACAGCTTTGTGGGAGAATATTACTCAGGTTCTTACACCACTGCATAAATATTGACCACATTTCTAGTGTAAATAAATCCAGAACATTACCGATCATCAGGTATTTCCAAACATGACATCTCTGCTGCTTCTGATAAAGTAAATCCAGGGTTGTTATCTGATTTTTTACTGGTGCAGTTCATGGTTATTTCCAAGGCAAGACATATTAATGTATATATATATATATATATATATATATATATATATATAAATATATATATATATATACACACACACACACACACACACACACACACACCGTATATACCCGAGTATAAGCCGAGGCACCTTTTTTACCACAAAATACTGGGAAAAATGAGTGACTCGAGTATAAGCAGAGGGTGGGTAATGTGCTACACCTGTGTCCCTTTTGTGCCTTCTGTGTCCCCCTCTCTCTCCCGTGTCTCTTCTCCCCTCTCCCTTCCCTGTGTTTTTTCCCCCCCTCTCACTTCCCTGTGTCTCAACCTCAACCCCCCTCCTCATCCTCAACCCCCCTCCTCATCCTCAACCCCCCTCCTCATCCTCAACCCCCTCCTCAACCTCAACCCCCCTCCTCATCCTCAACCCCCCTCCTCATCCTCAACCTCCCTCCTCAACCTCAACCCCCCCTATCCTCAACCCCCCCTATCCTCAACCCCCTCCTCAACCTCCCTCCTCAACCTTAACCCCCTCCTCATCCTCAACCCCCTCCTAAACCTCCCTCCTCATCCTCAGCACCCCTCCTCATCCTCAGCCCCCTCCTCATCCTCAACCCCCTCCTCAACCTCAACCCCCCCATCCTCAACCTCCCTCCTCATCCTCAACCCCCCCCCTCATTCTAACCCCCCCCCCTCATACCACCTCTCTAAATACCCCCCCCCCCCCCTCACTTACCTACTCCGGCCTCTGCTCCTTCCGGGTCTTGATGTGGGGCGCATGTGACGTCACATGCGCTCCAAGTCATTAGAGAGTGACTCAAGTATAAGCCGAGGGGGCCCTTTTTAGCCTTAAAAAAAGGGCTGAAAAACTCAGCTTATACTCGAGTATATACGGTATATATATATATATATATATATATATATATATATATATATATTAATTTTGAGCTGGAAGCAGGTTTTTTAACTTGTTTTAGACATTTAAATGTGAACACAGATACTATTTATTTACTGTACGGTGGAGGGCTTCTATCGCTCTTTTGCCCACCATATTATAAATGATTGTTGTGGTGAACTACCTACTCATAATTTCCACAACACAGGCTGAGATCCCGCTCCATGCTGATGATAGCCAGTAAGCTTGAAACAGGTGTACATGGAAAGGATTCTCAGCTTGTGTAAAATCCAGCCTTGGCTTTGCATAAAAGCGGTGTAATACAGTATGCACAAGCTTAAAGGAAGCCATGTTTGAAAATGGCTATGGATTGAAGAGTGAGGGATTTGTGGGCACATTTGCATGTCCCAGCTCAGCTTCCCAGAATGCAGTGTAATAACGTTTTTTTCTCTGAATTCTGAAGCAGGTTTTTTAACTTGCTTTAGACATTCAAATGTGAGCACAGATGTACTATTTATTTACTATATATATATATATATATATATATATAGTAAATAAATAAATAGTACATCTGTGGGACCTATCCTGTTATATGTACACACAGGAAAGCAAGCGCTGGGAAGCCGTCCAAGGTCCCGATGTAGCTGTCTTTAAGTGGATGGTAAGTGTGTTATGGGTTTTCAGGTTAGGTTTACAGTTTTTAGACTGCATTCTGGGAAGCTGAGCAGGGACATGCAAATGTGCCCACAAATATATATATATATATATATATATATATATATATATATATATATATATATATATATATTTTTTTTTTTTTTTTTTGTTAAGACCAATTTGGGAGACTTTAAATTAATATTATATTTACTAGTCACAGTAATCAACATGTTCAAAACACACACCATAAGTGAAGAGCTGGACGGACCAGGGAGAATTGACACCAGACCAGTCATAAATCAGCTTTTGTTGGACAGGCCCCAACTGAAATAACTTTAAATGGTGGGCTGGGCATCCGAAGCAAAGGCCAGTAGGATATGCTTGCTCCAAAGGCTAAAATGACGCCAATTAACCCCTGCTTTGAATAGTAAATGAAACATGATGCCATCGAGCCCTACCAAAATCTGCATGTCTGGTCATGTAAAGTTTAGATACAGTATCATCCAGCAGAGGCAATACTGAGCTTACACCCAAGTGCAACATACTGCATGCCCTGTATTATTATTATTATAAACTTTTATTTGTATCGCGCCAACATATTCTGTAGCACTGCACAGGGGATAAGAACAAAAAAAAAAAATATTAACAAATTCAGCTTGAATCTTTGTAGGAAGTGCTTTTTTTCCAATGCACCCTTACACTAAGGATCTGTCTGCAGGAAGTGTGCAGGTCCCTTGTAGATAAGAAACTAGGAGACATTCCTTCAGAGACTGTGCTTATTAATGTGCTGAAGCGTCTCTTTCTCAGAAGCACTTACGACAATCTCTCATACCGGAACACACACAACTCCCTTACATGAACAACTGATCATATAGCGGCTAATGATTTCTCATCAAAGTATTTTAATAAATGTTCTTCACAAGCAAAATCTGCTGCCCTGTCTCAATTACATTTCTTTAGAGGCTTTTTTGATCTATTTTTGTATCTGTCTACACCACTGTGAGTATGGGTGTACGGTACAAATACAAAAGTTATAACTAGTAATTTAGATAATGTTCTTAAACTGGTCAGTGAAACCCTTGGCTTCATTTTTGTTTAATCAGGGGTTCCATGACATTACTCCAAATGTTACATACACTCTTTATAATAATGTGAAAGTTATCATGGCAGGATTACCAATTAGGCCAACTAGGCAGGCGCTTCCCTGTGGGGGGCGCCACGTCATAAACAAATGGTTCCTTGCTTGAAAAAAAAAATTAAATGTTGCAGTTCATAGACTGGCTACTATGGGGTAACCACCTAGAACAAGAGAGTTACAACAGGAAAGGGAACTTACACGCACAGAAAAGGCAACAATGGGTCAGTGCATACCTTGTATACTCACTCGCAGGGGCACCTCCACTTCACTGCCTAGGGGCTCCAAAAAGGTAGATACAGCCCTGGAAAGAGGGTGTAAGGCTTTAGGTTTAACTTTAGGGACATTGGGGTCTGTTTTGGACAATGTGAAGCCATATTGAGGATCAGAAGGATATATTTTTGAATCTTGAGTTAATTTCAATAGTTTTGAGGTCTGGGAATCAGTGTCAAATAATTTGGGAAACATAAGAAGTCAGTGTGCCAGTTGCACTTTGCACAAACTTTCTGAAAAAACACAAGACTCTCCCTCAGAGGAAAAGTTCATAGGACTGCAAAATTGTTTGGCTCATTTACTGTAGGAGTTGAAGTAGATAAGATTTTTTTTTTTTCAAACTGCCTTTAAATGAGAGAAATATCTCCAATTTCCATACTCTATACATATTTTATTCAAGTCCATGCACCGTTTCTGGATTTTACTTGTTATTTATTTACCTTTAATATTATATTTAGTATAATATTTATATAATGTTTTATTAAGCAGCAATGCAAATATCTGTATTTTCTATCTAAAATCATGCAAATAGCTTCTATATGGATCTACCCTCTGCAGTGTATGCTGTCATAGACTCTTTAGTGCTGGATGTGCAGTATAGTGTCCTAGCCTATTAAGGCGATTTTACGGGGGATATAATATACGTAACAAGCAATTTATTTTATTAAGAAGTGCTTATAAGCTCTGTTTTTACTGCCTAAAACCAATCAAATAGTCCCTGTTTGGGTCTGCCCAATCAGGGTATGCAGACACAGACTCTGTAGGGCTGGATGTACAGTGTAGTATCATAGCCTATATAAGGGAACACATCTCAGCATGTTGCAGAAAGA
This sequence comes from Discoglossus pictus, assembly GCA_027410445.1. Taxonomy (NCBI): domain Eukaryota; kingdom Metazoa; phylum Chordata; class Amphibia; order Anura; family Alytidae; genus Discoglossus; species Discoglossus pictus. The sequence continues at coordinate 156,971,789 of CM050169.1, forward strand.
TGGTCACTGAATGGTTAATATGAAATGGAGAGCAGCAAGTACTACAGAGTCAGTTTTCATAAGCTACAGAAGGCAGACCCATGCAGGTATTTTAAGCAGTAAAAACAGAGCTTTTAAGTGATTCTTAATAAAATAAAGTGCATAGAAGGGATCTATCCTGTTTTATGTGCGCATTTGTTGCAGTGCGCCACCGCCGACTGTAAGAATGCAGCAGCGCTCCCATCCCCATCAAGCTATGAAAACTAGGTTGTACAACCCAATCCTCTATCCTTCTAACCCTAACACCCTAAACCTCCCTTCCTAACCCTAACCCCTAATCCTCACTTCCTAACCCTAACCCTCACTTCCTAATCCTAACCCCCTAAACCTCACTTCCTAACCCTACCCCCTAACCCCTAAACCTCACTTCCTAACCCTAACCCTCACTTCCTAATCCTAACCCCCTAAACCTAACTTCCTAACCCTACCCCCTAACCCCCCTAATAATTCAGATAATGTTCTTAAACTGGTCAGTGAAACCCTTGGCTTCATTTTTTGTTTAATCAGGGGTTCCATGACATCACTCCAAATGTTACATACACTCTTTATGATAATGTGAAAGTTAACAGAAAGAGGCATGGCTGGATTACCCATAAGCCAGCTATGCAGACGCCCAGGGACGCTTCCATGTGAGGGGCGCCACTTCTTAAAAAAATGGTTCCTGGCTTAAAAAAAAATGAAATCTTGCAGTTCATATACTGGCTACTAGGGGGTAACCACCTAGAACAAGAGAGTTACAACAGGAAATGGAACTTACATGCACAGAAAAGGCAAAAATGGGTCAGTGCATACCTTGCATACTCACAGGGGCTGCTCCACTTCACTGCCTAGGGGCTCCAAAAAGGTAGATACGGCCCTGGAAAGAGGGTGTGAGGCTTTAGGTTGAGGTTTTGAGGTATTGGGGTCTGTTTTGGACAATGGGAAGCCATATTGAGGATCAGAAGGAGACATTTTTGAATCTTGAGGTCACTCCAGTAGTTTTGAGGTCTAGGGTTCAAAGTGTCAAATAATTTGGGAAACATAAGCAGTCAGTGTGCCAGTTGCACTTTGCACAAACTTTCTGAAAAAATACAAGACTCTCACTCAGAGGAAAAGTTCAAGTGCTTCTTAATAAAATAAAGTACATAGAAGGGATCTATCCTGTTTTATGTACGCATTTGTTGCAGTAGGAATGCAGCAGCGCTCCCGTCCCCATCTAGCTATGAAAACTAGGTAGTACACCCCAATCCCCTAACCCTCTAACCCCAACTCCCTAAACCTCACTTCCTAACCCCTAATCCTCACTTCCTAACAACAGCACTAACCCCCTAAACCTCACTTCCTAACCCTACCCCAACCCCCTAAACCTCACTTCCTAACCCCTAAACCTCACTTCCTAACCCTAACCCCCTAACCCTCCAACCCTAAACCCAGACCCCTAACGACTTACCGGGCGTAGTAGCTCATCGCAGCTAGATGTGGATGCGAGCACACCTACGTTCCTACAGTCGGCGGCGGCGCTCTTCCAGCACTGCAACAAATGCGCACATAAAACAGGATAGGTCCCATAAAATTAAATAGATACACAGGGATATTATATACCTAGTAAAATCTAGAAACCTTCTATGTCCCTTTAAAGACCATGTCTCAGCATGTTGTAGCATTTTTTCTGATACTGTCCCTGATAGGCTAGGACACTACACTGGTGTATCTGTAAGCAGTAGGTTATATTATTTATGTAGTTCCCCTTCAGGATCACTACCTTGTCTTGGTGAAGGGGCTTGTGTATCTCAATGAAGCTGTGAGCTATACCATGTAGGGGCACCCAAGATGGGCAGGTCGTAGCAGAGAGGTCAAACAAATCACCGTTCTCTGGAGAAGGAACTGGCAACCCACTCCGGTATCTTTGCCATGAAAACCTTATAGACAAGCATACAAGACACAAGATATGCCTGTCGTGCTGCGGCTCATAGGGTCATGGAGAGTAAGACACGACTGAATGACTTAACAACAACATATACTTAGTTACTGGTTATTTTCTGTTCTCTGCAGTAAAGCATATTGGGGTCATCACTAAAATGAGTCTGCCAATATCTAACACATTATACAGATCACCTCAGTGCTTGCAACATGACTATTTCTTTGAGGTGTCACAATGACAACAGTCCTGATCTCCCCAGCTCTGCCTTTGCATACCAGCACAATGCTGCTCATTCAGCCTGACTGGGAGCATTGGAGCTCCTGTGGAGGGGGAGCTTGTTTATTTACTGAAAGCTAAGATGTAAAAGACAAAGAAAGCAGAGGCTTTTCTTCTCTCTTTTGTTATTTTAAACACAGTCATGTAATGTTAGGTATTGTTCTTGTGTGTGAAAAGACTGTATTTATTGTTTACTGTAAAAAGTGACAAGTTCTCCCCCCACAGAGCCTGTCAATGGAATGACCCTAACAGAGCAACACCAGCTCCCTGCCTCACAAATAGCATTGAGTGAGGAATGTGAGGACGGATAACCTCACCCTAAGGTGAATGAGGACTGCGGCACAGAGGACTTGTGTGAGTATATGTCCTAATATAGCCCAATCCCACTGCATACAGCTGTATCCCTATAGATATGTGTTTATATATGAGCTGCTAAATGAGAAGAGGGGGTAATTATATATACAATGCTATTGTGAGTGTGACATTAGTGCATTGCTGTCCTTAATACTGCACACTGATCTCTTGGGGTGCTTTGTAGTGCTGCTTATTGTGCATTAAAATGTAAGGATATTCCAAGCACACAGCACGTCTTGTCTTAGTTTTTTCCTTTTTGCTAATTCCCTGGCAAAGACCCAGGGGCTACATAACCAGCAGCCAATACCCACTAGACTGTACTGCTTGCTGCTACAGGAAAGTTACATGCACTGCAAATACATGTATTCCTGGGCATTTGTCATACATTAGTAAGCATTAATACAATTCATTAGGTGGAAATAGAGACTTTTTATTCAAGTTCTGTTATATATTATCACATTTGCAGAAACATTGTCTTGTTTTTTTAAAGTTGTGTACCAAATACATTCAGTTTTAACAAGAAAGGCAATGTTAGGGATTGCATCATATATTTATTTTTTTAAATTGACAATACCTTTTTTCTCAGTAGAAGTTTGAAATTGAACTTGAGACATCAGTGGTTTGGAATAGCATTTTCATTTGTAATTATATATATACATATATATATATATATATATATATATATATATATATATATATATATATATATATATATATATATATATATAATCACACAGGGGTGGAAATTTCCTGGAACACAGATAGGGCTCCTAACATTTGTCCTGGTGGCTCCTCATTTTTTCCACATTATAATAAATCTTGGGTCCTGTTTTATGTGCGCATTTCTGGATGTGCTGGAAGTTTGGCGCCACCGAACCTAGGGATGCTGCCATGCTCGCGGCCCCATGTAGCAGTCAAAAATAGGAAGTACACCCCTAACCCTCTAACCTGAACCCGCTAACGCTCACTTCCTAACCCCCTAAAGCTCACTTCCTAACACTAACCCCCCTAAACTTCACTTCTGTCTAACCATAACCCGAAACCCATAACCACTTGCTGGGCACGCGTCCCTAGAGTCGTCATCGGCGCGCTTCCAGAAATGCGCACATATAACAGTATTAGGTCCTAAATCTCATTGAAGGGCTTCCTTCCATATTCTTAGAATCAGCCTGTCTGGCTCCTACAAAATGATCCAGGCTCCTAAGTTTTAGATACTTTTGCACATTCCTGTATGTGTGTTTATATATGTCCAGGTGTTACCTGAGGTTATGGGACGGTCCCTCTCCCACCTTACATAAGCTCTTCTGGCTCACCTTAACTTTGCAAACCCCTGCTTTTGAATGTGCTTGGAGGCTGTTCCTTGGCGATTCCTTGTCTTTTCGCAGATTTTGGCTCTCCTCAAGCCCTACATTGTGGTTTCTGATTCTCATCAAGCCTTATGTTGCCAAAGCTCAGTGGCTTCACTTCCCTGGTGCACCTCGCCATCAGGCTGATCCCCTCTGCTGTCTTCCCTTGACTTTTTGGCTCTCAGTAGGCCCCACCATTGCAGACTTTAGCACTCATGAAGTCCCACGTGACAATGTTTGGCTCTCTCCATGCCCTATGTTGCCACAGCCTAGCGGCTTCACGCCCCTGCTGCACATCATCGTTGCGCCCCATAACTCAGTAGGCCAGTTCACACCATAGTCACTCCTTACTTACATTCCATCATATTTGGAAAACAAAGTAGCTTTCATATGTCATTATGACCATAGGCTCTTCAGCCCTCATTCACATGGCCAAGTCGCTACCACTTCCATCTCACATGTCATAGTCACTACCCCATTTTGAAATCCAAGTCACATGCATACAGCATTCATACTCGCTATCCTGTCTTGAAAATGAAGTCCCATTCATACATCATCACAATCATAGATGCACTTTGGCTCCCAAGTCATGCAACCTAGTCGCTACTTCGTCTTGTCTAAGACCCAATGAGAAATAATCGCCCTTGCCCACAACCAAGAGCAAACTTTTTCCCTACACAACGACAACCACCCCTTGCCACAAGAAAGGGACCTGAACACAAATCTGTGTGTGTGTGTATGTGTATGTATGTGTGTGTATATAATATATATATATATATATATATATATATATATATGTATATATATATATTATACACATATACACACAGTATTTCCATGTAATTCACTGAGATGAGCCTGGTATTCATTATACTATCTCTTGGAGCATGATGATCTTCTTATTTAGAGCTCTACCATTTATGTGCCCTATCTGTTCTAAAATGTTGCTTCGGAACGGGCCCAGTGGTGCGCCCCCCAATTTCACAACTAGAACATTCTAAGAGCTGCAGCTTGGCCTTTAACTGATAGATTTACATTTCTGGTTGCATTTTCTGAAGCAAGGAGTCTGCTTTTGGACCAATGAGAGGAAAGGGGTGTGGTTTTAATTTCAGTCTTCTCCAATTATCTTAAAGGCTTGTTTTTTTCCCTTGTTCCTCACCCTTCCATCCAATGACAGCCAACATACACATCATTATGACACACACAGGATTGATTCCTGTACTCATAAACCTAGCCTTCATAAAATTCAGATTTTACAAAAACGTTTACGTCCATGGTTTATACAGCAGCTAATATTTATTAGATTGGTACATACTTGCCAAGCTAGTGTCTTTTCTTCTTGACCCGAAGATATGTAAGATACTAATGTCATATATATTGAATTTTGTTGTTTAGTCGGTCAGTTGTGTCCGACTCTCTGTAACTTGAAGGCAATTCTACAGATTTATGATGCACGATATTGTTCTCCCCATTTTCCACTGAAATGCAGGCTTTCATTCTGTAAATGTTTATTTGATATTATATAGATGATATTAAATTATGCGTGCGTTACAAATAAGCAATAATAATAATTTAGGTTTTAGCAATTCTTGGGGGAACTGTAAGTGAGCAAAATATATAAAATCATCTCAACCCCTAAGCATTTCTAATATATATATATATATATATATATATATATACACACACTAGCGAATTGCCCGTCAAAAAAATGACGGCAATGAAATTGTAAGGTAGCTAATGCTATTTGGTGTATAATAATGAAATATATAATACATTAATAAATGAATATACTTTACCTATTTTGAAGCATTGTGTTGAAGAGCTGGGAATCTGTTTTGATGTTGCTGCAGCATTAGTGCTGTGGAGCTGCTGTGTAAGCGTGCTGAATGTGTGCAGTGTAATAGTGTGCGTGCGCGAGACCAAACCGTTAGCGTAGTTGTGTTCTTCCGCATTGTCGTAAAATGGCGGGTAATGTGTGGTATGCGTCTTAGCGGAATATCCGTAGGTCGTTTGTGGTGTTTTGCGTGTTTAGAGTGCTGTAGCCTCGTTTTCATTTTGTTCGGCAGCCATTTTTTTCACTCGCTTAGAGAATTAGGTCCTGGGTGCTCCCTCTTGCTGTAGGTAAGCTTTTTATGTATGTGCTGTGTGTATTTATTGTGTTTTGAATTTTTTCATGTTCGCGAGTTGCGGACGATTTTTGCAAGGTCGTAATGTGTGGTAACTTGTCTCGTATGTTGTTTGCGTTGCAACGTAAAGTTTGCGAGGGTCGCAGTTGCTGGCAAGGAGCTGCGAGAGCCCGCAAGCGTTAGCAACAACTCGTACGCTCACAACTATATATGTGATATATATATATATATATATATATATATATTACTAGCGAATTGCCCGTCAAATTACGGCAATGAAATTGTAAGTGAGCTAATGCTGTTTGGTGTATGATAATAAAATAAATAATATATTAATAAAGTAATATACTTTACCTATTTTGAAGTAATATATGCAGGAAGCATTGTGTTGAAGAGCTGGCAATCTGTTTTGATGTTGCTGCAGCATTAGTGGTGTGGAGCTGCTGTGTAAGCGTGATGAATGTGTGCAGTGTAATAGTGTGCGTGCGCGAGGCAAATCCGTTGGCGTAGCTGTGTACTTCCGCATTGTAGAAGTAAGTTATTGTTCTAAAATGGCGGCTAATGTGTGGTATGCGGCTGTGGCGGAATATCCGTAGGTGTTTTGCGTGTTTCTGGTGGTGTTTTGCGTGTTTAGAGTCCTGTAGCCTCGTTTTCGTTTTGTTCGGCGGCCATTTTTTCTCTCGCTTAGGTTATTTTTGGGTGTTTAAACTCCTAAATTTGGACTTAAATCGAGGTGTAACTTTACTTGCAGAGGTCCTGGGTGCACCGCCGAGCTGTGGGTAAGCTTTTTATATGTTTGTTGTGTGTATTTATTGTGTTTTTTAATTTTTTCATGTGTGCGGGTTGCGGCCGATTTTTGCAAGGTCGTAATTGGTCATAACGTGTCTCGTACTTTTTTGCAAGTTCCGCAGTTGCTGGCAAGGAGGTCCTTCGGAGGGCTGTGCGAGCCCGCAAGCATTAGCAACAACTCGCATGCTCACAACTATATATATATATATATATATATATATAAATTTATATTTATACCGTATTTATCAGCGTATAACACGCACTTTTTCTCCCTGAAAACCGGGAGCAAATGATAGGTGCCTGTTATACGCCGATATTCCCCCCCCCCCCCCTCTCAACCTATACCTCCCCCTCACTTACCTGCTTCTGCTCCGGCCTACGCTCCGCTCCTTGACCCGAGCGCATGTGATGTCACATGCGCTCCACGTCACGGTATATGCTAATGACGTGGCGCGCATGTGACGTCACATGCGCGCGGAGGCCGGAGCAGAAGCAGGTAATGAGGGGGAGGTATTTAGGGGGGTTTAGGTTGATGAGGGGGGGGTTTGGGTTGAGGAGGGGGGGGTTTAGGTTGAGGAGGGGGGGTTTAGGTTGAGGAGGGGGGTGTTTAGAATGAGGAGGGGGGGTGTTTAGAATGAGGAGAGGGGGTGTTTAGAATGAAGAGAGGGGGTGTTTAGAATGCGAAGGTGGGTTGCGGATAGGGGGTTTGAGGGGGGGGGTTGAGGACGAGGAGGGGGGGGGTTGAGGACGAGGAGGGGGGGGGTTGAGGACGAGGAGGGGGGGGGGTTGAGGATGAGGAGGAGGGGGGTTGAGGATGAGGAGGGTTGAGGATGAGGAGGGGTTTGAGGAGGGAGGATGAGGAGGGAGGTTGAGGTTGAGGATTTTGCTTCAAAGTTCTTTATTTAAAAAAAAAAAAAAAATTCCCCTGAAATTTCCTTCTGAAAATGAGGTGCGTGTTATACGCCGGTGCGTGTTATATGCTGATAAATACGGTATATATATCTACACATGTCTTTTTCTTTTTGTCTCTGTGACTTAATACTGCTATGTGGCTTGGTTACATCTATATCCTCTCTTGATCTTCTACATTTTGGCACTGCTTCAGTACTGTAGAAAATGTTCCCCTTATTTGCGCACTACTGCTGAAATGAGGTGTTACGCCCTCTGGTGTACTACAGCAGAATTACAACCTGAACCTCTTGCACTGTTTTAATTAGTTTTGCATTAATGGGACATTATTTTTTTCATGGTTTTGCTGTGAAAGTTTTAGAGTAATGAGTAAAAAACAAAAATAAATGAAGGTGTGTAAACTCGCCCTGTTTCCAAACTCCATAATGGTCTGGCAGAGCTTACCTGCCCCTCAGGATACAGGGAGATGGACATATACAGCTCTACTTGAGGAGAATTAAAAAAAGAGAAAATATTATTAACTTTTTTTAATAGTCCATGTCCTCAAACACATGTGATTTACTTTTTAAATGCATTACAGTAGTTCTTCAATGTTCCACATTTCTTGCCTTTTTATTAATTAATTAAGCAAAACTGCACTGATATGAAGTCACGGCTAACAATGACTTAAATTCACGCTGACACATTTGGGTGTGACAGAACAGCCACATGTTGATCTTTACTGAGCCATGTGTGCTATACAGTATACACTGCTGTGTTTCTCACATAACTTTTACTCCTTTTTAAGATAACTTAATTTTTTAAAATGTATCTTTAATCCATAAAAAAAGAGTAATGTGTAATCTCATAACTTGTATGTATCACAGGATGGAAGACATGTTTTTTCAGTATTTAAGATGTCAGTCCTGTGACCTTCCTAGGTCACTACGTTCAGAGTCGTGCAATTGGAATTGTGGGAGTTGTTGTTGTTTGTATGTAGTTGAGACTACATCTCCCAGAATGCTTTGTGAGGAAGAGTCTTGATGAGCAACACTGTTCATCCAATCATAAAGGAGCTTTATCATTCCTGCACCTAAGGCATAGCAAAAACATGACACCCCCTGCAGGCAGTCACCTAATCTGGTAGATCCAGGGTGACACCACTGACCCTGTGCTGAATGTTGTTGTGAATCCATGTTACATCAGTGTTACTGACATGGATAGCTTTTATATAATGTACTAGCGACTTGCCCGTCAAAAATGACGGCAATTAAATTTGAAGCCTGGCAATACTGTTTGCCACACATTACGAGCCTCGCCCCCCTCTTCTTTACGGTCCTCGAAATGAGCGCCTTTGGCGTTCATCGCAGGCCCCGCAATACGCATGCACAAGTCAGTAATTGTCACTCATGCGAGGCTCGCGATGAGCGCTTTTGGCGAGCCTTTACCCACCCCTGTGTCTCCTTTCTCACTCCCAGTGCACATGCCCCTAGCGGAAATCACATGCGTGGCTGTTGACGCGCATTGCACAACTCGCGGGGCGCAATGTGCATGTGCAACTTGCACGTTTTTTGTAGTTGTTATAATTGCGAGTTTGTCGGTGGCGCTGCTGGTGGCATGCAGAGGCCGGCAGGTGGTGCACCAGCATGTGGCAGGCAGATAACGGGAAATATCCCATGTCATTATTAAACCTTGTTACCCTACACCAGAGGTTTGGAGTAGTGTGACCTTGTCCATATTACATCTCCCTCCCTGTCATTCTCACTTGCTCATTACTGTCCGATCCTCCAGCCCCCCCCCCCCCCCCCCCCATATGCCCAGCTGTTTCTTCACTGCAACAATGATTCTTTTCAGTGATTATAAGCCAGCAATTGTGGTCACAAGTGCAGGTCATTGCCTGGTCAGCAGCCCATGAAGGAGGATCGTTGCATCTAGATGACCATTGCATAATAAATGTACACCCAATGCACACTGCAAACATGTATAATAAATCTCCTACTATCCCCAGTCACAGGACTTGCAGCTGTCTGAACATCTCAAATCCCCCAACTATCAGATACCATGGAGACATTCACATCTGCCATTTTACTCTGTTTGTCTGATTCGGACAAATACTTCTTAATACTTTATTTGTGGATATGGTGTACGTGCAGATGATTTTATTAAACCCAAGGAATGCTTTTTTTTTTTATATACAATATCCTCAACTTGAATTATGCACATATATATATATATATATATATATATATATAATTAGTTGTCAGTGTGAGGAACGCTTATGATGTTGGTCACAGTTTGCGAGCCTTGCAAAGCGAGGCGAGCCGCACACGCACGACTTAGGCCGAAGGTGCTCAGACGAGCGAAGGGAGCACGCAGGGCTTAGACTGCAATGAGTGCTTGTGAAAAACAAAAAAAAAAAATGTAACTAAAATAATAACACACTCACACACAGCACAGGGGGAGAGCCAGGAAGCATGGGAATGAGGTTGCAAGCGAATTTGGACTATATTTGGGGTTTTTTGTCAATACAAAATTGTCTAAGCGAGGGGGAAAAAATGGCGGGCAGAAAACATAAAAATTCTGAAAATTAATGAAAACGAGGCTGGGCAAAGCCATGCACAGGGGAATTAGAAAATACACGACGGCAAAGACAGTAACGCTTACACCAACAATGCCAGGCACGCAGGACTTTGAAAATAAAATCAACGGCAGTCATTGCGCGCCACGCAACGATTCAGCAAACACACGGAGGAGAAACACACAGGGAAGGGGAGATGGTGGAAAGAGACACATGGCATTCCCAAGCACACTTGCAGGTTAACGGACCCTGCAATGTGTGGACTGTACAGTAGGCGGGAGGAAAGGCTCGCAATAAGCGCCAAAGGCACTCATTGCAAACCATGTGATGAGCGACTAAGGCGCTCATCGCCAGGCTCACGATGAGCACCGCGAGCAAGAGAGGTTTGCAATGATCGCCAAAGGCTCTCATTGATAGCTCCGCGATGAGCACCAAAGGTGCTCAGCGTGGGGCTTGCGATGAACGCCGAAGGGGATCTGTGCAAAGCAGGAATGTTGAAGTACACGGAGGTGGGGGGGTGGGGGGGTGTTAGAGACTTGCAATGAGCGCCAAAGGTTTAGAGGATGCTCAGAGGAGCAAAAGCCTCACAATGTGTGGCAAAGGGCATTGCCAGCTTTACAACTTTACTCCTGTCATTTTTGATGGGCAAGTAGCTAGTGTGTGTGTATATATAAAAAATTCTCACACAAAAGATCATATGTCCTCAACATACACAAACAAGAATAACTGACTAGTGAATGTAAAAGTTATATCTGTTCTATGTATGTAGGTCAATTAATACACTGCATTTAGTCATTATTATGCAAGTTACAGTTTTTCAGCTTATTTTGGTATCTTTGGAACAAATTAATAGTGTAAGAGTAAATATATACTGTATATCAAATTTTAACACTTTCATGCAGAAAATGTCAGTAGCTGATATTTTATTATACTGTATTAAATGTAATTATTTTAGATTTATTTTTATTTACAGTACATTTCATGCCAATTAGGGTTAAAATGACCCAATACATTTTTAATACATTTAAAACAAATGTTTATAATATATATTGCATTATGTTACAGAGGTTCCTGCAAAAGTGTAACGCTATTGAATGTCATATCTCTGGTCTCAGTCTGTCCATGTGCTTGTTACCAGTATACGCATTATTATACGCATTACAATGTCCAGGTAATGTCCATATTAGTGTATAAGTAATAGTCCCTAGTGTCTGCACTGTGATTGGCTGTACCGAGCGTCGGTTTGCTATATGGAGCTGTGCAGCACTTCTCCTGTTCTGCCTGTATATGGGCAGAGGGAGCCGCTTCCTGGGCTGCCCACACATTGGTGCATCAGCAGCCTGTGCCAGAGGGTTCCCACCTCACTGTGATGAGAGCTCCGCCACTGGAGCCATGCAGTTAACCATTTAGGTCTCGTGGCTGTACAGTTATTTATCTTTATTGTCACAGGATTTGTGTGGAATGTAGCTTCAATATATATTTCATTATCCTTAATCTATTATAGAATGCAAAGAAACATCATTTGTCCTGATCAGGAATTTTCCAGAGAATGACAGAGACAGTATTACAGAAATAATCCACAGGAAGTCTTTGTTTATCATTTATATGGACACCACAAGAGCACAGATCGGATTTGATGTGTCAGACTCTCCATGACCCTATGGACCGCAGCTCACCAGACACTTATCGGTATTTCTGTGATTGTCTTGGCATAAAGTATTCTTGGTAGAGATACTGGAGTGGGTTGCCAGTTCCTTCTCCATCAGACCACAATTTTTCTGACTTATCTGTTATGAACCGTCCATCTTGGGTGATCCTACATAGTATAGCTCACAGCTTTATTGAAGTACATAATCCCCTTCACCACAACAAGGTAGCGATCCAGAAGGGGATATTCGTTTATAGAGACACACAAAAATCACACCCTTGATTAGTTAGCTTTTAGCTTTTTTTTTTTTTTTCCTCTTGCACAACGGGATAGATCCAGAAAAAACACTCATTGCTATGAGTTCTAAGGTACATTATGCCTTTACGACATTGATAATGTTCAGAGGTACCAACAACTTGCTCTATTATGATCAACATCATCAAGACAGAGTAATCTTATTAATCCCAACCCACCCACCATGACCCTCTACGTATACCCCAGTCTCCTGCTGTGACATGGCGCGTACATGAACTCAATTCACTTTCCGGCTCATTGTCTACAAAACTCTGTACAGTATTTGTGTTTGTAGTTCTTTAAAGCTCTTTGGATAATAGCTCTCTTTAAATGTAAATTAAATTAAATCCCCAAGTAGTCTTTGCAAATAGTTGAGACATGCAGATTTGTCTGGTGTAATCTGTGGTTGGATAAATAGATGACTTCATAGGAAATAACACAACATAATTTGAGTGGGGTTAAAACCCTAACCAATTTAAGTATAAATGTTCGCATTGGCCCTTGCATATCACATATTATAATAGTCAAACTACGAATCGTCGTCACGCTTTGCGAGCTCGCGTAGCGAGCAATGCAGTTCTTGCGAGGGGATGCAGTTTGGTCCGAAAATGGGCCGCATTTGCGGAAGGTGGAGGCTCTAACATCGGCTGCAATGAGCCAAAGGCAAATGCGGACCCTCGCAATGCTCTACAGCGCCTCACACGCTGTTGAACACCCACACAAGCGGCACTTTACCAACAATACGAACCACAGACATTTATGGACTTAGCAGACAAAAATACGAGGCGAAGGGACTTAGAAAAAAAAACATTACGACCTTGCAAAAATACGACCTTAACGGCCGAACCGCGCTCAACGGAAAACAGTAAAAACACAATAAATACACACACAAAAAAAATTAAAAGCTTACCCACAGCAAGGAGGGGCACCCAGGGAAGTTACACCTCAATTTTTAAGTACAAATTCACGAGTTTGGACACACGAAAATCCCCTAAGCAAGAGACAAAATGGCCGCCGAAGAAAACGAGGCTACAGGACCCTAAACGCGTAAAACCGCACCAAGCACATACAGCTTTTCCAAAAACCCAAACGAGATAAAGATACACTTTTACTAAAGCTGGAAAATCATACACACCAGCGTAACGCATACACATTCGCGCCATTTCTCAATGCGGGAGGACACAGCTACACTAATGGCTTTACCTCGCGCACACACCACATTTACACTACACATTGCTGACACTTACACCTCACCTCCAGAACCCTGCAAAACTACAGTGGATGCTGCAGGAACATAGAAACAGATTGTCAGCTCTTCAGCACAATGCTTCCTTCATATATTACTTAAGAATAGGTAAAGTATATTAATTTATTTATTATTTCATTCGCACACAACAGTACATATACACACAAAAAAAAAAAACCCTAATAACAAACAAAAAAAAAAAAACAGCCTCGCAATGAGCGCAGAAGGTCCTCACGCTAAAAAATGGATAAAACAACATTACCTGACTTACGATTTCATGCCCGTAATTTTTTGACTGGCAAGTCGCTAGTGCAATATATTCAGTTGACTCGCAGTTATCCGGCCCTCATTGGGATTGGTAGATGCCGGATAAATGTAGTTTCTGGTTGCTTGAGACTCTCTATTAAGAGGCCTAGACTAGCTGCACATAGGATGCTCTGCTAAGTATATTTGTCAGTGAGAGCTGTTCTAGCAGCAGCAGCTTTCACTCCTCACTTACACACGTTGGGCTGGAGGGTGCGGTGCTGAACCTGGGGAATGTAACGCCAACACTGCCCTGGCTCAGTCAGTCATGCCTGTCTGCTTCCAGGTAACATTGAATTGCAGAGACATACAGTGGATGCAAAAGGGGCCTGTAAGCATTTTGTGGCATGGCAACCTGGCTCCTGGCATTTGTTGAGCCCTGTAAAACTACATTTTTATTTAAAGTACAGTATTCAATTTTTTTTCTGGTTGCTGTGCTGAGTTCTGGATAACTCCAGTAGTCGTGTGTGTGTGTGTGTGTGTGTATATATACAGGACTTTGGGAAACTTTGAGAGCCTCTATATATACGGTAATCCGATTAGCCGATTTGGCTACAGGTGGTCATGCAAAGGACTTGGATCAGGGTCTAGATGTGTTTTTATGAGTGCACTTCACCTCATATTGAAGTTTAAATTGTGGTTGAGCCACATAATGATTCTCACTCATCCCTATAGAAAACACAGGGAATATCTTTGTTGCAACCAGGGTAATATTGCCCATATTACTTCATTGTACCCTCAGCTCTTCAAGTTGCAGCGGTGCCTCAGCCCTTAATCTGATGGGGCACCCTTAAAACCTCTGGGCCTTTCTAGTAGATGCATCCATGTCTGTTTGCACTTATCTTGTATTTGTATTGTGCCTTCTGATCCTTATGCTACATCTAGGCTATAGTCATGACACATCTTGGTCTCCAGCCTATTTGAGTCTTTCAGCTTATCCTCCTATTAAAGTGACATTTCAGATTTATCAAATATATGTTAAAACTTTGTTATAACAAGTACCGGTACTTCATCAATTTTAATGTTTTTATTAAAAATGCTTTTTTTCTGTAGTAAAGAAACATTTAAGTTTGATATTATTGAGCTGTTTATCAGCCTTTCTGATCCACCCACAAGTAGAGATTCTGATCTAAAGATTTGTTGCAAACTTTTAAGTTCTTAATTCAAAAAAATATAATTTTTGATGCCTTCAGTACCTTGTGGAAGGTCTGTGTGTGAGAGCAGTGTTTACATTTCTGGAGAGTTATTGTTGCAGTGAATGATGCAAGGTGTCTGCTTCTGGGCCAGTGAGAGGCAATGGGCATTGTGTTTATTTATTTGAGTCTTTATGGAGCATTTTTACAATGGCTTCAGCTGGAAATATGATGATATCATGGGTGTAGGAACTGGGGGGGTTGGCAGGGGGCAAATTCTCCCCCCACCCCCTTAGATTTTTCAATGTGTATGTTTATGTGAGAAGCAGCTGTGTGGTATTTTTATACTATATGCAATCTCTTTGGCTCCTACACCGATGCATGACATGTATAGATTTATATTCTAAAGTATACGTTTATAGGAAAATCCTATCTCATTCTGACTTTATGAAAATATTTGATTCAATATTTAGCATTTTATGAGCTGTCTATTTCGGTACATGGAACGGAGAAAAAATAAGATGGCAAAGTGAATATCTTTGAGAAGCTTCACTGGCTGTATCTAGATATACTCATTATTTCTATGGCATGTGCACTTATTGCAGTGACTTTGGGGGGATGATACGTAAAATGCTTGTTGAGGTTCAAATAAGACAACAAAGGGGGTGTTATGAACAGAAGGGCCCGCTGGACTGTTTGGGGTTAATCAGTTATTATATGTGTGGTTAGAAGGTACTAACAATTTGCTTAACATTTATATCATGGATGTAATAAGTGCATGTGGTGCTTGATTAACATGGGAATACTGTATCTGTGTTAGAAACAGGATACTGGGCTATGCTAAAAAAGTTAATGCAGTCACTTATGTGACAAAGAGTTAAAGATTTTAAATAATTTTTATGAACCTGTGATCGGCCACGTGTGAAGGCTCTGGCTTTAGTCATGAAGGGGGAAGCTAGATTTATGGCTCTGTGTAAGAGGAGAGAAAATGTATAATAAGAAGGCCATGTGGGTGAGGGGGTAGCAAGCTATTTGCCTAGGAGGATGGGCTAGAACTGGGGGAATGTCTTTGGTGTCTTGTGTCATCTTTCTGTGTTTTTAGATATCTCTATAACAATAAAGAAGTGGCCGGTCTGAATTTGGACACACTAAAGAAAGGTGGTGTCGGAGTCTGCTTGTACTAATCAAAGGTACATGGTGTGTGATTCATAGATCCTAAGTAAAGGGGTCTGATGGTGCAAGTCTTTGCAGTAATGATGCTGTCATCTGAAGTGTCTGCTGGTGTCGAGATCTGAACAAAAAGTTGCGACCCGTAGAGAGAGAGAGAGAGAGAGAGAGAGATTTGGGGTGAGCGTAGTCCCCCAAATCCGGCGGTCGTTACAGAGGGGCAAACCAAACCAACTGTTATTATGGGGCAATTAATAACCACAAACAGATGGTTGTATGCAAAATGTGTAGCGACAAATATAAATAAATATATAAATATATATATATATATATATATATATACATAATTAGGCACGCACACAGTTGCGCAACAAAACTATTAAGTTAAAACCCTAATGTGTAACACATTCAGGTTAAGCTATAATCACAATAGGAAATGACTGGGTATGTATGCATTAATTTACTTCCATTAGTGATGGTGTAATGTGGCCCTACAGTGAGCACAAACACATTGGGGGCTTATTAAAGTGTTTGTACGTGCTCAGGCCCCAGGTTATACAGCATATAACAGCTGTGCTCTCATGAAATACCACACACTTGTCTATAATTCCAGCAATTTATACACTGGAATGATTTGCTTGTCAGTTAAATGGAAAATAATTATTGTTTAAAATACATTTAAAAAATACTCTTTTGAAGAACTACACTTGAGAAATGTTTTTAGATACTTTTTTTTTTTTTCATCGTAATTTCTATTTATAATATATTTGCAGAATTAATCAACATTCCATGTATGTAAAAGAACATGTTATCAGTTTAAAATAAATACTGTTTCTTATATTAAATTATCACTTATTAATGACTGTTGTTTATAGTTCTATGCTCTTTCACTTACATTGATTAGCTGGTTATCATCATGTATGCAAGTTGTTTGTGTGTGTATATGTATGTATGTATGTATGTGTATATATATATATATATATATATATATATATATATATATATATATATATATATATATATATATAATTACACACACAAAATAGCCATACATTTGTTATCTTTTTGTTTATATTATTATTATTATTATCCTTTTATTTGAAACATGCCAACATAATCCATAGTGCTGTATATGCAATTATGATGCAGTGCAAGCTGCTGCATTAGTTTTTAATCATGTATTTCCTGAGGTGGGAGGAGAACTTGAATGCAGAGGAAGCTTATATGTGGGCTATGGAACTGTGACAGCTAAAACTGCCAATGCATTAATTGGGAATAATGGAACATTAATTTGATTTAAAAAAAAAAAAACATTCTCCTCCTGAGACAGAGTTTACACGAGAAGAACAGTAAAGAAAACTGAATCCTGCAGTAAATACCAAATTTAATAAAGATAATACACTTTTTTTAAAGGAGCTTTTCTCTCAGAAGGGTCCCAAAAGTATAAAGGTTTTTGTTATTATTGGTTTCTAAATCATTTTGCCAGATCACAAATGTACTTATTTAAAAGAACATCTAGAAAAGACTGACCACATTGGTCCTTTAGTTATATTGTTTATTCCACATCATTGTGGCAGCCAGCACTTATCTGTATTGAAGCTCACCTCCCATGTGAATAATCGGGATAGTTATTAAAGACTAGAGTTTACCTTTTTAGGTGTTCTCTTACCAAGTCCAGAGAACTGACTAAACAAGTGACTTGTAATCTTATGACTTTGGCATAGACAGACACCTAGATGTACTTTTTGTAATAATATAATAGATAATGACATAACTAAGGAGGACAAATAGTCACTCGGTATCTTGAGCTCTTCATGATGCATTATAGAAAATAGATGGATTCAAATATCCCATAGAGCCATGCCTATTTACCTTATATTTTAAACAAAGCTTTGTTCACCATCAAAAATACAGTCTCACTACAGTGTGTTCTGTGTCTCTCTCTTTAACTGTCACGTGATCATTAAAGGGCCATCTACCTCCCTGTAAGTGATCTTCATGGTGTGAAAAGGCACGAGATTGTATGTTAAAATTATCATTTTTTTTAATTACACTAATAACAGCTAAAAAACTAAGCTCTTAGGTCTGTTAACAAACACACTCCTGACTGTTCCATGATTAACATGTGCTGACACCCATTGTGAAGCCAAAGATTTATAGTGTTTCCCTGAACTTCAGGAATGCAGCAGGAGATGTTAACCCCCTAATTGTCATTTTTAGCTGATTCCACTAGTCCTTTCCTTGCACAGATGAAGTTAGGAAGGGGTTAACTCTCTTTCAGCTTTTGCTCCCTGCACGGAGCCGTTGTTGTGGGTCAAGGTCAGAGTCTCATGTAAATTAAGATTTCATTTATACATTTCTCTGTGATGTGCTGAATTAAGTGGCCCTTAATCACAGTGCTTTGCTAATGAAGTAGGAAGAGGAAGACTTTGTTTCTTGAAAAAGCTGCCCCATAAAATGTATTTGTATGGCACATTAATTTTATGTAATCCTTATAGGACTCCTACATTTACCAGTGAATGCCTACACTTGTTGTTTGCCGGGATATCCAGGCAGCAGGGAATAATTATACAGCTAGTAATTGCTGCCTTGACTTTAGTGACGGCCTCTGACAGAAGGAGTATTGAATGGGCACAGTGTTAGCCGAGCCATGTGTCCCAGTTGCCCTGGCATGTTTAAATAATTCAGTAAACTGCCTTGTGTTCACTGCTGTTAGGCACACTGACCCTTTGTGGCACAACTAGGAAAAATACCAGTTGATTCATACACTTTGCTCAACAAAATCATTATCATTATTATTATTATTATTATTATTATTTTATTTGTTGCACACCAACATATTCCATAGCAGTGTACAGGAGTTAAAGGGACATGGAAAGTTCCTGGATTTAACTAGGAATATAGTCTAACTATGCATCTATTAATTTTTATGTACTTTATTTTATTTTTTTGATTTTTTTTTTTTTTTTTTTTCCTTCCGTACTTGGGGCCTCATTCTATTATTGGCCGTAGGAGATGCGGGGCCGCAAGGACCGGCCGCAAGCTATTCGGCTATTCTATTCCCCTCAGGCTGGGGATTCCGGCAGGCTTGCAGCCGGCGCCTTGCTATCCCCTGCGGCCGCACGCGCCGGAGGAAAGCCTTTGATCTAAAACGGCCGCAAGAGTTTCGGCCGCAAGAAAATCCCGGTCGCTATTCTATTGCTCCGGGAACCCTCCCTGCAAGGCTAAAAGCGAGCCGCAGCTTACTTGCAGCAAAAAGGTCCCGCAAGCAATCAATTAAGCACATAATAAAGCCATCCTGCACTCTGAGGAGACTATAAAGTGATTGTAGGTGTTAGCAAAAATAGCACAACATTCCCCTATACTCAAATCCGTAAATACATTTTTTTTTAAATTTATGTCCCATATCCATGTAAAAAGTCCCGAGGGCTTGGAGCACCTCAGACCCGCCCACGCTGCGGCCGGAAAATAAACAGTTAATGTAAACTCGGGTTTGGGCTGATGTGCAAGCTTGAGAGGGGGTTGCTATTAATCCTCATGTCCCCCATTATGATCCCTAGCATTTACAGAGCTTTACAGTGCCGTCTTGAATTTATTTTTGCGTTTAAAGATTTCTGAGTTTACGGCCGGTTGCAAGATATACGGCCGGCCGTAAGGGGATAGCCTTGCGGCGCCGTATAATTGAATTGCGAGGTAACGGGACCCCCGCAAGGAATCGCAGCCTTGCGGCCGTTTTACGGCCGATAATAGAATGAGGCCCTTGGTGTGCAGTGTCTCATAGCAGCCAATCGGGGACCATCTCTGCAATATTCTGTGCAATGCTGCTGAGAGATGGTCACTGATTGGCTAATATGAAACACTGCACTTCAGAGTCTGTGTCCTCATGAGCTGAAGATGACAGACCTAAGCATGTACTAGTTGTATAATTTTTAGGCATGGAAAAAAAAAATGCTTTTTAAGCATTTAATAAAATACATGAAAGTAGACACATGGGTATATTCTATTGTGAAACCCAGAAACCTTCCATGTCCCTTTAAGTACCAAGGAAAATACAATATGAACACATGGCGAGAGAATGGAGGGCCCTTCCTTACAAGAGTGATACCTCAGAAATGTATAATCTAATGGGACTGGGAGAAGGAGTAACCTGTATAATTGAGCAAATAGGATTTGGATGGGTTATGAAAGGAGTGAAAGTTAAGAGTGATAGAGAATGACCTAGAAGAGAAGACAATTAAAAAAAGTACAAGAAGACAAAGTACAGAATTGGAGAATAGTACAAAATTAAAAAGTGTAAAGTTAGTTGTAGTAAAAAACCTCTACAGTTCAAGAAAAAGGATACTTGGCTGAGAATGTATCAAGCTAAAAATATTAGCAGCTGAGAAAAGCATGTTTTTGAGAATCTGCATTTTTGAAGACTGTTCATAGGTACAGGACTCCATTTTGTGTTTGTTACAACACTTCCTCGGAGCTTTGGTTCCACTTCTTCCACCTGCACATGCCCAGACTATAGTTGTAAATAAGTTCACACAGAAATGTAAATGCCCCTCACATACACAAAACCTTCATGTAACTATAATTTTCTTATTGTATCATGATGTCTATTTTTATCATCATACAGTTTTGAAGATCTTGGTTTAATGAGGGCAGGACAAAAAAAATGTTTTTTTTTAAAAAGCAAAAAAAATATAGAGCCATATTGGATGCTTCAGAAGGTACCTCAGTGCTAATAACGTAATACAAGCTGTTTATAGTATATCAGGATCTTTCCTCTTGGTTGGCTGCCAGCAGTATGAGCCAGCGAGTGGTAGGCATTTCAGGAAATTTCAAACCCTAACGCTAGGAAATTGAGGAAAATCTCGGCTGAAATTCATTTAAAATGTCATCCTTGCCACCTAGTGGCCGCTTTCTGTTTCTGCTGGCGGCCAACCAACAAGAAAGGTTTGTATACCATCTTTAGAAAATAATCAGATAGTGTAATCGCAGGTACCTACACAGTATAATTGCATTTAATGATTACTGCCCCTGAAGTAGTTAAAACTATGTTGCTGCATCATGCATCACATAGAGCTATTAAATCAAACAGACACTTTGTAAAACTATTTTCACAGTTTTACAGTTGTTTAAAAATACTGCAGTGACGGCTTTTATAGCATATTGGTTTAACTTGACTCTGAGCAGTCTCTACCACAAGCTTGTAAGGTCATCCAATGGACCAAAAACTAAATGCTCACATTTGCAATATTAAATTACACATTTCCCCCGTTTTTATTAGAATGTCTAAAGAAACCAAGGAAAAAGTTTATATTTCTGTTTTGTTGCAGCAGGGAGAGTTGTTATTACCATTTGCAAAGTTGTATGATCAATTCTATGTCCCTAAATAGGATATATATGTATTTATTTTGCCTGCTCGTAGGCTTAGCTCTTCAAATGAGCATACTGTAGATAGGGCATTGCGTGTCCATTACACTCCCACTTCTGAATCTTATATAGGCTACTAGCGACTTGCCCATCAAAAAATGACGACAATAAAATTGTAAGGCAGGTAATGCTGTTTGCCAGAGAGCGTAAGTGTTTTGGTGGTCTGAGAGCCTTCGGCGCTCATTGCGAGCCTCTGGGTTGGTGTATTTTTTATTTTCATATGCACTGTATGCTGTGGCCCAATGGAGAAGGAAGTGGCAACCCACTCCAGAATATCTGCCAATTAATACCAAGTGGATCAGCATGACCATGGACATAAAGATGTGTCTGGTATGTTACAGTCCACGAGGTCACGTAGATTCGGACATGCCTGAACAACAAATAGGCTCTGTTATCAATGCTTAAAGGGACATGGAAGGTTTGTGGATTTCACTAGGAACATAAAATACCTATGTATCTTTCTTTTGTGTATTTTATTAACAAGTGCTTAAATGCTGTTCGTTCTGCCTAAAACTTACAAATAGTTCCTAACGGGTTTCTCCACTCTGCAGCTCATGAAGACAGTGCACTTTTAAATACAAGGGTTGTACTCTCTCATAGCAACCAATCGGTGGCAACATTCTGGAAAATGCTATTTGAGAGTAGTCCTTGAGAGGCTAAGTTGTCTGTGTATTCACGTGCTATAGAGGGCAGACTCAAACAGGTAAAACTGTATGATTTGTATACAAGAAAAACACTTTTAAGCACTTCTTAACAAAATAAAGGGATCTATCCTGTTATGGTGTTCGGGACAGGTTCTCCAATGCAGTGCTGCCTCCAACCGCTAGATGGCGCTGCTGATATTTTGCAGCGCTGCCGATTTATGTGAGAGAATTTCTAAGCTTATGTTAGCCTAACCCTTGAACTAACCGTAACCCTAACAGTTTACCTAAGCCTTGACTCTATGATATGGCACCGGAATATCGGCAGCGCCATCTGGGGGATGCTCACCGCCACTGCTGCTGCTTGTGCTGCACTACCATAAGAGGATAGCACCAAATAAAGTACATACAAGTAAATGGATACACAGGTATATTTATATTCCTAGTGAAATCCGGAAACCTTCTATATCCTTTTAAGCTCCCCGTGGGGATAACATGTGCTGTCACTGTACCACCCGCTTAGACTGTACAACAGCACTGCTTGTAGGCCTGAAGCCTGAGAATAAGAGGGTGATTCAGGTGTGAGTTTAACCTAATTTACACCAGTTGTTAAATTCCACAACATTATAGCAGCCTTTCATGATAACTGAATTGAGATCTTATCTGCACCTTCTATCTGGCTAATCTTTTTGGATCTTGTCTATTTTGTAGCCTCATCCCATCAGAACAGTGGGGTTGAGTGCTGTGCCACAGCACCACCTGGTGGTGCAAAAAATGTAATGCGGGCAAATAACAATTTCCACCACGTGGCGCAACTCGAACAGCGAGGCTATTGCTATGTTTGACGCGGGCACTTGGCTGCTTATGTATGGGGACTTGGATATTTGAAGAATGCTTGATGGCCTGGAGCCTGAGGGGTGTTTTACTGTGATACACATTTCTATTTAATCATATTAAATGTCCCAACAATGCGGCAGTCTTTCAGTAGGTCTGACCAGAGATCTAGGACAAAATCTTATGATTGTCCATATCAAAGTACATTTAAATAGAATAGGAAATTAAAGCAGTATTTCTTTTTTCTTTTCAGTATTGTAAAAATATTTTGAAAACTCGAAAGTCATGCTCTTCAGAGGAGGATGATAGATTTAGTGATTGTTTTATTATACTTTAATGTTCTCTTAAATTCTGTATATTCATTAACATGGTTTTCTGTGGACTAGTGAAGCATCATCACCTATAGCCATTACTTTCAACCTTTTTGGGAATGGAGACCATCTGGTTATCTTTTAGTGCTCTTGGGATCACCTTTTTGAGATCAAGAATATTCTTAATAGGTTGATATTAACGGTGGCACTAACAGCCTTATTAAATTGCGATACAGTAAATTTAAAAGGGCTCTATTTAAGCACATAGCATATTTTTTTACAGAAGTTTTTAGTTATTGAAGCCCTTGCTTTTGGATAGAAGCTCACTAACTAAACTTCTGTAAAATAAATATGCTATGTGCCTAAATAGAGCCCTTTTTTAAATTTACAGAATCACAATTTAATAAGGCTGTAAATGTTTATTTATTTAGTTTTGTACTATATCAAATGAGTACATTTTCACTGCAGATAAGTTCATCAATAACATTTATATAACTGTGACTTATGTTAGTAGTGTGATTGTAATGTAAGTCTCGCCTCGTCCTTTTTTCCCCTGGATTTATTGTTGTTGATGTTCAGTCCTTCAGTTGTGTCCGACTCTCCTTTACCCTATGGGCCGCAGCACACCAGGCACATCTTATGTCTGGTTGTGCTTATCCATAAGGTTTTCTTGGCAAAGATACTGGAGCGGGCTGCCAGTTCCTTCTCCAGTGGACTGTGATTTTTGTCTGACCTCTCTGCCGATCTTGGGTGATCCTACAGTTTCACTGAAGTACACCAGCCCCTTCACCAAGACGAGGTAGCAATCCAGAAGGGGTTGTCCCTGAATATCAGCAGATAACAGCAAATGCCGTACATTTTAATTCAATACAGCCTTTATTGTTTAACTCTTCTATACAAGTAACTTGCTTGTCATAAATTATGGTATAATATGTTCTGTTCAATTGTCTGTTCTGTCTCGCTCTGTGAGCCCTCGGTCACTCACTCTCTCTCTCCACTTTGCTCCTCCCCGCTCCCTTTCTTCCTTCCCCCCCTCCCTTTTCTCCTTCCGTCCCTTCCCTTTTCTCCTTTGTCCCTTCCCTTTTCTCCTTTGTCCCTTCCCCCCTCCCTTTTCTTCTTTGTCCCTTCCCCCCTCCCTTTTCTTCTTTGTCCCTTCCCCCCTCCCTTTTTCTCCTTTCTCCCCCTCCCTTTTTCTCCTTTCTCCCCCTCCCTTTTTCTCCTTTCTCCCCCTCCCTTTTTCTCCTTTCTCCCCCTCCCTTTTTCTCCTTTCTCCCCCTCCCTTTTTCTCCTTTCTCCCCCTCCCTTTTTCTCCTTTCTCCCCCTCCCTTTTTCTCCTTTCTCCCCCTCCCTTTTTCTCCTTTCTCCCCCTCCCTTTTTCTCCTTTCTCCCTTTTCTCCTCTGTCCCCCTCCTCCCTTTTCTCCTCTGTCCCCCTCCTCCCTTTTCTCCTCTGTCCCCCTCCTCCATTTTTTCCTCTGTCCCCCTCCTCCCTTTTCTCCTTTGCCCCCTTCCTCCCTTTTCTCCTTTGCCCCCCTCCTCGCTTTTCTCCTTTGCCCCCCTCCTCGCTTTTTCTCCTCCAAACTACAGTTGCGAATGTATAGCACCTCCCCATGTATATGACGATTGTTACAACTACAAGACCCTAATGACTGAGCATCCTGGCCTGTGTGTGTAACCTGCTGGACTTTACTCAGCCGACACTCCTCATATGACTCAGACTGAATGATTACGCTAATGACAAAGTTACGTACATGGGTCTGTCATGAGGACGCCCAGAATACTGATAATGTCACTGACCGGACACCGTGTTTTACTCATTTAACTGGTCACAGTTTAAGAATCTGCTCAGCTGAAAATAAAGTCTGTATAGACCATTACATAGCACATGGGAATGCCAGGACTTGTGCACGCAACTCCTATTACTGTGCTATGAGCAGCAGCTTTATATAGAAAACACAAACATCTGCTGCACCCTAGTGACTAAAACGGTACTTAAAGGCACAGCCACACTGACAAGTTCACAGATAAATTAAAAATACTTAAAGGCCATTCACTGGTAGACGGGCCTGCACTGTGTTGTTGGCTCCTCTGCTAGTGAAAGGGTTAAAGGAGGCAGAGTTAAGTATAACGTGCCGGTTTCCGTCACTTATTGCTATAGTCTGATTGGCTCAAAATCAAGAACTGAACTAAATTCAAATGTTTGTTGGTTTCTTCTGTGTTCTCTGCCACTTTCATCACATGCCTTTCTCTAAATGCAGATTACGTGGGACATGTGTGCATGTAAGCTTTATTATGTTTGCTTTTTTATATAAGAACCATTTCTTCTTTAGATACTAAGGTCATTTAAAGGGACATGTGCATTGCACATTATTTGTGTATTCACTTACATGACCATTGTAGATTTTCATACAAATAATCCCTAATCGCAGAGTATACATGTTGAATAGTTAATTACAACAGCAACTTATTTGTAATATTCTTCTGTAATAGTCCAGATTTTGTCATTTTGTATTTAGTAAGGATCAATATAAACATTTATACTGAAAATATATATATATTTTTTTTTTTCCCCATCACGTTTGGGCTAGCATTTTCCCCCCATATTTTTTAAGCTGCAGATGATTTTTACTGCACAGCTTTACTGGCAAGATCTGGAAAGAATGTGCTGTACTTCATACTAGAACTTGATAAAGGTGAGATGAGCTCAAGCCTGAAAAATATGGGGGGGAAAAAGCAGCTCCCAGTGTAAAGATTGTATGTTAGTTTTTTTTTGTTTTTTTTTTCTTGAACTGCAGTGGTCATTTAATACCAGGCTGCCAAATAAGGCACAACTTTTCAATAAATGGATACAGCCTCTAGTGCAGGCATAAGAATATTAGGAAAGGCAAAGAGCTTAAATTGGGGTACAGAAAGGATCCTGAAATGTAAGTATTGGGATCTATCCTGTTATGTGCATGCACGACAGGGGAAGTCTCCTGGCGCGCTCGCTTCCCGATGTACTCCCTAAGCGCTTAACCCTAACCCTCTACACCAGTTACCGGCCCTAAACCGAACCCCCTACACCAGTTAGTGCCCCTAAACCGCTAACCACTTGGAGACCAATACATCAGGATGTCGGTGGCGCCATACCCATGCGTGCACATAACAGGATAGGTATAAGTATTGTTAGCAGGACATTGAAAATATATTAACACAGGAGCGAGAGGGAGATTGGCACACACTCCACCAAAGGCCTACAAGGATTCATCTTCGTGATTTCCTAATCTGAACTAAATTGGACAAGTCCAGTTTAACTGGCCATTTTTGTCACACCGCAGAGAAAAGTAGACCTTGAATTCTAAATTCAATTCCCACGTTGTAACCCTATTACTATCCATATCCATCACTTACATTTATATTTTCCACATAAAAGGAAGATCTGTTAATGTAAACATTATTTATGGAAAGTGATTGCTTCCATATGTTGGGATAGGTGTTGGGTCGTTATGAGTACTTGTCTTGTGTTATTTCCATGGCACATCTGGGATTTCCTCTTCCGTTTCCTTGCACTCATGCAGAGTTGGGTAGCCTGTAGGCACATGCTCAGTATATAGTACTTTATGTCAACTGTTTATTTGCCTGTTGTGGTTATTTATTGAATGGGAAGCATCTTGGGCCACTTAATATAATTTGCTAAATAAAAAGTAGTGGAACAACCTGTCCACTGAGGACATGTGTCCGGCTGGTTATTGCTTCTCTGACCAGGCGGATCAGCCAGAAACATCTCATCCCCAGAACAAATTGGGACTTCAGCAGGAAGGTCATGCTATTTTCCTTTTTTAGGGAGTAAGATGCCTCCATTCCTTCAAATAATATTTTATTTTTGTTTAAAATTAAAATCTGAAAGTTTGCAGAGCTAATATACATTTGAAGTGATCTTTTATATTGCATGCATGCTTCCGTAATTTGATTTGTGTAAGTATGTTTTATCAGTTTGGCACTTTGCCTTGAAATGAAAGCTTTCATGTGAACATCAGGTGACTCCTTAGTTCTTTGTTGTACACAGTTTGTGGTGTATTTCAGCCTAGGCCAAAAGGAGTAGGCCTGGGGCACAGTTTTAGGGGGATCAAGTTGTCCGTACAATGCTAAGAAAAAAGGATGTGCATAGACATGACTATATGAGCCACATTTTAATCTAAATGGGAAGAGCAAACTCTGAGTGGGCCTAGGGCTGCATAAAACCCGTACACTCCTAATGATATCCAGTGTTTACAGTACACACAGAACAGGCTCACTTCCCACGGGCTGCATAGATCTAATCTGAGGTGGACAAACACATCTAATGCACTATGTCAAGGAACATAGAAGAAAGCCCTTCATAGAAATACATTATACAGTGGTGTATCATTTTTAGGAGCACTGGCTCCCAGGAAACTACCCGCATAACCATATGCACCAATATTTTACATACACTGCATCTGCACGACCTTGGCATATGAAAGGAAAGCTTCACTAGATATGTTTTGCCATTATATAGTTCCTTACATTATGCTGGTCCTGTGGTGGATACACTATTCTCAGTTACAAAAGGGAGCAGTCTAGGGGTGAGCAGAAGTATTTGGTGGTGTTGGTGCCAATGACAAAGTGGCATAGATGCAGAGATGGAAGTCTGGATATTATAAGGCACTAGGTAACGGGAGTTGCAGCAATACAATAATTCCCTAATTACAGTACAGATTATCTCAGACTTTAGGGCTGGCTGCCTATGAATATATTTGTTGCTGTTTTTTGTCCCAGTTTTGTAATTTAAAAAATGATCACTCACCCCAAATTAATACGACAACTAAGCCAGGATCTTCTAGGTGTTACCCTGTATTGTACAAGTGGTTTCTCCTATATGACCACACTCCCACATCTACAAAGATGGGCACATGTAAACACGCTTTTGTCTGATCCAGCATTTTGTTGGAATGATCATAGCTGTGCAGTGAGTCAGAGTGTCCCCGGGGGAGCGGTGTGGGGTCAGCGTCTGTCTGCTGCCTGTGGACACGCGTGTCTGAGTCCTGCCCAGTGGGCGGACACTTAGTGACACAGTGGAAGCAGCTGCAAGCACATAGAGTGCAGACCCCCTGCGCACAGCCAGTACATTAATCGGGATTACACTTAGCACAGAGGCTGCTCATCTAAACTTGCACTATTGCTTCGCCTAAGAAGCTTCATCCCTTTTATATCGGTCTGACAAGATCGTTTACATCTTTGTGCATTGACAGGTCAGTAAACGTGTCTTGCTGTTATTATTATTATTATTATTATTATTATTATCATCATCCTATTTGTAACACGCCAACATATTCCGTAGCCAAGGGTTAAGTACAACAAAAAATACAATATTAAACAAGGCAAAAAATGGAGAGCCCTGTCTTTGAGTTTAAAATCTTACGTACATGATGCTTTTTCCAAAGCCGTTTATTTAAATGTCTATGGATTGCATCAGAATATACAGCTTCTATAATTACAGTGAACAAGTGGCACGTGCAGAGCGCCAGCAGACTGTGTGATACGATATATAAACGGGCACATCTAGGGAGGGATTGTATTCAGAGATTTAAACAGTATATACAAATTATCAGTAGAATTGTTATATAAACTAGTTATACAGCTACGTATAGACTGAACCTGGCTGTGCTATATGTGTTAAAACTGCTTCTCATAATTATAGATTTCTTTTTACAGCCCTATTTTATGTTGTGTGTATGTACTAAGATTGGATAAGCCTTGGAAAACTCTCTCTCTGTATTAGTTTGTTTTCTCATTTCTCTCTAACGATGTTCTTTCTAACCGATGGTGCCGCCTCTCTTTAACAGCACTTTCCCATTTCTCTGTGTATGACCCTCTGTCTCGGCGCCTTCTATCTCTGTCACTGAGAGCTCTCTCCATCTGTGTCTGTCCTCTCTCTCCTCTGTATCCCTGCCTGTTCTCTCTTCCATTACTGACATTCTTTCTCCCTCTATATCTCTTCTCTGTCACGGACAGTTCTCTCCCTCTGGTTATGTTCTGTCCTCTCATCACTGATAGATTATATATATATATTGATTAGGAAATCGCCTGTCAAAAACGACGGCAATAAAATAGTAAGGCTGGCAATGCTGTTTGCCACACAATGTGAGGCTTTTGCTCCTCTGAGCACCATTTGCGTGGCGCATGCTGACTGCCGTTGGTTTTATTTTCAAAGTCCCGCATGCCTGGCGTTGTTCGTCTAAGTGTTACTGTCTTTTGCGTTGTGTATTTTCTAAATTCCGCGTGCCTGGCCTTGCTGAGCTTCATTTTCATCCTGTTTCAGAATTTTTACGTTTTTTCGGCCGCCATTATTTCCCCTGCTTCAGTGATATTTAAAAAAAAAAAAAAAAAAAATGCCTCAAATTAACTTGCAACCTCACTCACAGGTTACCTGGCTCTCCCCCTGTGCTGTGTGTAAGTTAATCTGAGGCATATTTATGTGCTTTTGCAGGCTTTTCCAGTTCGGTGGTTCGGCCGTTTAAAGTCGTATTTTTGCGAGCCCCGCAGTCCATCTACGTGCTACGTGTCCTAAGTCATATGAGACGTAATTTGCGTCCGTCTCAAAGTCAAGGGGCCTTGCGATGTCCCGCATGTCTCGGGATGAGCGCCAGCTAAGTCCCGCGTGTCCACTCCTGCATTAGGCGCCTTTGGCACTCATTGCAGCCTAAGTCCCCCGTGACGACAATTTGCAGTACGACCACTATATAGGGGATTTAATCTGCCAGCTCTCCCTTTTGTATCCCTGCTTGTTCTCTCCTCTCTTTCGCTCTCCCCCTCTGTATCCCTTTGCTCTCTCCCTCTGTATCCCTGCCAGCTCTCCCTTCGCTCTCTCCCTCCCTGTTTTCTCCTTTCCCTCCCTCTCTGTTTTCTCCTTTCCCTTCCAGCTTCCCTTCTCTCTGTCACTGCCAGCTCTCTGTCCTCTCTCCCTTTCTACCCCTGCCTGTTCTCTCTCCATCCCTGCTCTCTTTATCCCTGCCAGCTCTCCCTTTTTGTTCTCGCTTGTTCTCTCCTCTCTGCCACAGACATCTCTCCCTTCTCCTTCTGTATATGACTGTCTGTTCTCTCTGCTCCTCCCAGAACTCCCTTTCTTTTGCCTGCATGTTCTCTCTCACTGACAGCTTTCTCCTCTACAACCATATTTGTTCTCTTTCCTCTGTCACTGCCAGCTCTCCCTTGTTGTCTGTGCTTGTTCTCTTCTCCCTGCCAGTCATCCTTGTTCTCTCTCTATCTCTGACATCTGTGCTTGTTCACTCCACCCCCTGACACTGACATCTCTCTCCTCTCTCTCTCTATCCCTCTCAGCTCTCCTTGACATTTCTCCCCTCTCTCAATCCCTGCCAGCTCTCCCTTGTTGTATCTGCTTGTGCTCTCCCTGTCACGGACATCTCCCTCTCTATCCCTGTCTGTCACCTCTCTCCATATCCCTTTCTGTTCTACCCCCTCTCCCTCCTCCCTGGCATCTCTGTATCCCTGACGGCTCTCCCTCGGTCGCTCTACCCCTTCCACTATATCCCTTGCCTCTTCCCCCTCTCTATATCCCTTGCCTGTTCTCTCCCTCCTCTCTATATCCCTTGCCTAATCTCCCTCTCTTCCACCTCTCTATATCCCTTGCCTGTTCTCCCCCTCTCCCTCCTCTCTATATCCCTTGCCTGTTCTCCCCCTCTCCCTCCTCTCTATATCCCTTGCCTGTTCTCCCCCTTCTCTCTATATCCCTTGCCTGTTCCCCCCCTCGTCTCTATATCCCTTGCCTGTTCTCCCCCTCCTCTCTATACCCCTTGCCTGTTCTCCCCCTCCTCTCTATATCCCTTGCCTGTTCTCCCCCTCCTCTATATACCCCTTGCCTGTTCTCCCCCTCCTCTCTATACCCCTTGCCTGTTCTCCCCCTCCTCTCTATACCCCTTACCTGTTCTCCCCCTCCTCTCTATACCCCTTGCCTGTTCTCCCCCTCCTCTCTATACCCCTTGCCTGTTCTCCCCCTCCTCTCTATATTGTTTGCCTGTTCTCCCCCTCTCCCTCCTCTCTATATCCCTTGCCTGTTCTCCCCCTCTCCCTCCTCTCTATATCCCTTGCCTGTTCTCCCCCTCCTCTCTATATCCCTTGCCTGTCCCCCCCCCCTCGTCTCTATATCCCTTGCCTGTTCTCCCCCTCGTCTCTATATCCCTTGCCTGTTCTCCCCCTCTATCCCTTGCCTGTTCTCCCCCTCTCCCTCTATCCATTGCCTGTTCTCCCCCTCTCTATATCCATTGCCTGTTCTCCCCCTCTTCTCTATATCCATTGCCTGTTCTCCCCCTCCTCTCTATATCCCTTGCCTGTTCTCCCCCTCCTCTCTATATCCCTTGCCTGTTCTCCCCCTCCTCTCTATATCCCTTGCCTGTTCTCCCCCTCCTCTATATACCCCTTGCCTGTTCTCCCCCTCCTCTCTATACCCCTTGCCTGTTCTCCCCCTCCTCTCTATACCCCTTACCTGTTCTCCCCCTCCTCTCTATACCCCTTGCCTGTTCTCCCCCTCCTCTCTATACCCCTTGCCTGTTCTCCCCCTCCTCTCTATACCCCTTGCCTGTTCTCCCCCTCCTCTCTATATCGTTTGCCTGTTCTCCCCCTCCTCTCTATACCCCTTGCCTGTTCTCCCCCTCTCCCTCCTCTCTATATCCCTTGCCTGTTCTCCCCCTCTCCCTCCTCTCTATATCCCTTGCCTGTTCTCCCCCTCCTCTCTATATCCCTTGCCTGTTCTCCCCCTCCTCTCTATATCCCTTGCCTGTTCCCCCCCCCTCGTCTCTATATCCCTTGCCTGTTCTCCCCCTCGTCTCTATATCCCTTGCCTGTTCTCCCCCTCTATCCCTTGCCTGTTCTCCCCCTCTCCCTCTATCCATTGCCTGTTCTCCCCCTCTCTATATCCATTGCCTGTTCTCCCCCTCTTCTCTATATCCATTGTCTGTTCTCCCCCTCCTCTCTATATCCCTTGCCTGTTCTCCCCCTCCTCTCTATATCCCTTGCCTGTTCTCCCCCTCCTCTCTATATCGTTTGCCTGTTCTCCCCCTCCTCTCTATACCGTTTGCCTGTTCTCCCCCTCCTCTCTATACCCCTTGCCTGTTCTCCCCCTCCTCTCTATACCCCTTGCCTGTTCTCCCCCTCCTCTCTATACCCCTTGCCTGTTCTCCCCCTCTCCATATCCCTTGCCTGTTCTCCCCCCTCTCTATATCCCTTGCCTGTTCTCCCCCCTCTCTATATCCCTTGCCTGTTCTCCCCCCTCTCTATATCCCTTGCCTGTTCTCCCCCCTCTCTATATCCCTTGCCTGTTATTCCCCCTCTCTATACCCCTTGCCTGTTCTCCCCCTCCTCTCTATACCCCTTGCCTGTTCTCCCCCTCCTCTCTATACCCCTTGCCTGTTCTCCCCCTCCTCTCTATATTGTTTGCCTGTTCTCCCCCTCCTCTCTATACCCCTTGCCTGTTCTCCCCCTCCTCTCTATACCCCTTGCCTGTTCTCCCCCTCCTCTCTATATCGTTTGCCTGTTCTCCCCCTCCTCTCTATACCCCTTGCCTGTTCTCCCCCTCCTCTCTATACCCCTTGCCTGTTCTCCCCCTCTCCATATCCCTTGCCTGTTCTCCCTCCTCTCTATACCCCTTACCTGTTCTCCCCCTCCTCTCTATACCCCTTGCCTGTTCTCCCCCTCCTCTCTATACCCCTTGCCTGTTCTCCCCCTCCTCTCTATATCGTTTGCCTGTTCTCCCCCTCCTCTCTATACCCCTTGCCTGTTCTCCCCCTCTCCCTCCTCTCTATATCCCTTGCCTGTTCTCCCTCTCTCCCTCCTCTCTATATCCCTTGCCTGTTCTCCCCCTCCTCTCTATATCCCTTGCCTGTTCCCCCCCCTCGTCTCTATATCCCTTGCCTGTTCTCCCCCTCGTCTCTATATCTCTTGCCTGTTCTCCCCCTCTATCCCTTGCCTGTTCTCCCCCTCTCCCTCTATCCATTGCCTGTTCTCCCCCTCTTCTCTATATCCATTGCCTGTTCTCCCCCTCCTCTCTATATCCCTTGCCTGTTCTCCCCCTCCTCTCTATATCCCTTGCCTGTTCTCCCCCTCCTCTCTATATCCCTTGCCTGTTCTCCCCCTCCTCTCTATATCCCTTGCCTGTTCTCCCCCTCCTATCTATACCGTTTGCCTGTTCTCCCCCTCCTCTCTATACCCCTTGCCTGTTCTCCCCCTCCTCTCTATACCCCTTGCCTGTTCTCCCCCTCTCCATATCCCTTGCCTGTTCTCCCCCCTCTCTATATCCCTTGCCTGTTCTCCCCCCTCTCTATATCCCTTGCCTGTTCTCCCCCCTCTCTATATCCCTTGCCTGTTATTCCCCCTCTCTATACCCCTTGCCTGTTCTCCCCCTCCTCTCTATACCCCTTGCCTGTTCTCCCCCTCCTCTCTATATCGTTTGCCTGTTCTCCCCCTCCTCTCTATACCCCTTGCCTGTTCTCCCCCTCCTCTCTATACCCCTTGCCTGTTCTCCCCCTCCTCTCTATACCCCTTGCCTGTTCTCCCCCTCCTCTCTATACCCCTTGCCTGTTCTCCCCCTCCTCTCTATATCGTTTGCCTGTTCTCCCCCTCCTCTCTATACCCCTTGCCTGTTCTCCCCCTCTCCATATCCCTTGCCTGTTCTCCCCCCTCTCTATATCCCTTGCCTGTTCTCCCCCCTCTCTATACTCCTTGCCTGTTCTCCCCCTCCTCTCTATACCCCTTGCCTGTTCTCCCCCTCCTCTCTATACCCCTTGCCTGTTCTCCCCCTCTCCATACCCCTTGCCTGTTCTCCCCCTCTCCCTCCTCTCTATACCCCTTGCCTGTTCTCCCCCTCTCCATATCCCTTGCCTGTTCTCCCCCCCTCTATATCCCTTGCCTGTTCTCCCCCTCTCTATATCCCTTGCCTGTTATTCCCCCTCTCTATATCCCTTGCCTGTTCTCCCCCCTCTCTATATCCCTTGCCTGTTTTCCCCCTCCCCCCTCTCTATATCCCTTGCCTGTTTTCCCCCTCCCCCCCCCTTTATATCCCTTGCCTGTTCTCCCTGTCACTGGCATCTCTCCCCCCTCTCTATATTTCTTGCCTGTTCTCCCCCTCCTCTCTATACCCCTTGCCTGTTCTCTCCCTCCTCTCTATCCCTTGCCTGTTCTCCCCCCTCTCTATCCCTTGCCTGTTCTCCCCCCTCTCTATATCCCTTGCCTGTTCTCCCCCTCTTTATATCCCTTGCCTGTTCTCCCCCCTCTCTATATCCCTTGCCTGTTTTCCCCTCTCTCCACCCCCTATATCCCTTGCCTGTCCCCCCCCCCCCTCTATATCCCTTGCCTGTCCCCCCCCCCCCCTATATCCCTTGCCTGTTCTCCCTGTCACTGGCATCTCTCCCCCCTCTCTATATTTATTGCCTGTTCTCTCCCTCCTCTCTATATCCCTTGCCTGTTCTCCCTCTCTTCACCATCTCTATATCCTTTGCCTGTTCTCCCCCTCCTCTCTATATCCCTTGCCTGTTCTCCCTGTCACTGGCATCTCTCCCTCCTCTC
The DNA here is from genome assembly GCA_027410445.1 of Discoglossus pictus. Classification (NCBI taxonomy): domain Eukaryota; kingdom Metazoa; phylum Chordata; class Amphibia; order Anura; family Alytidae; genus Discoglossus; species Discoglossus pictus. The sequence continues at coordinate 157,006,655 of CM050169.1, forward strand.
TATATCCCTTGCCCGTTCTCTCCCTCCTCTCTAATATCCCTCGCCTGTTCTCTCCCTCCTCTCTAATATCCCTCGCCTGTTCACTCCCTCCTCTCTAATATTCCTCGCCTGTTCTCTCCCTCCTCTCAAATATTCCACGCCTGTTCTCTCCCTCCTCTCTAATATCCCTCGCCTGTTCACTCCCTCCTCTCTATATCCCTTGCCTGTTCTCCCCCCTCTCTATATCCCTTGCCTGTTCTCCCGCCTCTTTATATCCCTTGCCTGTTCTCCCCCCTCTCTATATCCCTTGCCTGTTTTCCCCTCTCTCCCCCCCCTATATCCCTTGCCTGTCCCCCCCCCTCTATATCCCTTGCCTGTTCCCCCCCCCTCTATATCCCTTGCCTGTTCCCCCCCCCCCCTATATCCCTTGCCTGTTCTCCCTGTCACTGGCATCTCTCCCCCCTCTCTATATTTATTGCCTGTTCTCTCCCTCCTCTCTATATCCCTTGCCTGTTCTCCCTCTCTTCACCATCTCTATATCCTTTGCCTGTTCTCCCCCTCCTCTCTATATCCCTTGCCTGTTCTCCCTGTCACTGGCATCTCTCCCCCCTCTCTATAGTTATTGCCTGTTCTCTCCCTCCTCTCTATATCCCTTGCCTGTTCTCCCTCTCTTCACCATCTCTGTATCCTTTGCCTGTTCTCCCCCTCCTCTCTATATCCTTTGCCTGTTCTCTCCCTCCTCTCTAATATCCCTCGCCTGTTCTCTCCCTCCTCTCTAATATCCCTCGCCTGTTCTCTCCCTCCTCTCTAATATCCCTCGCCTGTTCTCTCCCTCCTCTCTAATATCCCTCGCCTGTTCTCTCCCTGTCACTGACGCCTCTTCTCCTCTTTCTCTCGGTATCCCTGCCAGCTCTCCCCTGTTCTCTCCCTCTCTGTGTGTGTCTCCCTGTCACTGACGCCTCTTCTCCTCTTTCTCTCGGTATCCTTGCCAGCTCTCCCCTGTTCTGTCCCTGTCACTGACGCCTCTTCCCCCTCCTTTCTCTCGGTATCCTTGCCAGCTCTCCCCTGTTCTGTCCCTGTCGCCTCTTCCCCCTCCTTTCTCTCTGTATCCCTACCAGCGCTCCCGTGTTCTCTCCCTGTCACTGACTCCTCTCTCTCGGTTCCAGATGCTCATCCGCTGACCACCCATGTCCAGCCCCGAGCCCACGTCCCCCGGTGCGGGCAGTGACCCGTCCGAGGCCTCCCTTCCTTTCTTCGATGCCTCTCACGCCCTGCACCTGCTCCGCGGTATAAATGAGCTGCGGACCGAGCAGAAGTTCTTTGACATGACGGTGAGCGCCGGGGGCCAGGATTTCCCGTGTCACCGTACGGTGCTGGCCGCCGCCAGTAACTATTTCCGAGCCATGTTTGCGGGCCGGCTGCGGGAGAGCCAGGCGGACCGGGTGGAGCTGCACGATGTGACCGGGCCCATCCTGGCCCTGCTGCTGGATTTCTGCTACACAGGCCGAGTGACTGTGACCGAGGACAATGTGGAGTTATTGCTGCAGGCCGCGGATCTCTTCCAGTTCCCTTCGGTGAAGGAGGCCTGCTGTGCGTACCTGGAGCAGCAGCTCGATGTGTCCAACTGCCTGGAGATCCAGGACTTCGCCGAGGCCTATGCCTGCCGGGGCCTAGCAGAGAGCACGAAGCGCTTCATCCTGGCACACATGGTGCAGCTGGCCCAGGCCCGGGAGGTGGAGCGGCTGCCGTGGAAGCGCATACTGGAGTACATCAGTGATGACCGGCTATGTGTGGACAAGGAGGAGACGGCCTACCAGATCGTACTACGGTGGGTCCAGGCGGACACCAAGCACCGGCAGCACTGCTGGCCCGAGCTCTTCCAGCACGTCCGCCTTCCCTTCATACGCCGCTTCTACCTACTGGCCCATGTGGAGAGCGACCCGCTGGTGTACTACAGCCAGGCCTGTCTCAAGCTCATCGGGGAGGCCCGAGCCTTCCAATCCTGCGAGTATGACAGACATGACCGGCCGTGCGAGCGCATGAGGCCCCGGCCCTCCACAGGCCTGGCCGAGATTCTGGTTGTGATCGGAGGCTGCGACCAAGACTGCGATGAGCTGGTGACTGTGGACTGTTATAACCCGCACACTGGCCAGTGGAGGTACCTGGCAGAGTTCCCTGATCACCTGGGGGGAGGATACAGCATCACGGCGCTGGGCAACGACATCTATGTGACAGGTGAGTGGGCAGGGGTATCTGTGGAGATGTGAGAGGCTACAACAGGTACCCACTTACACTAAGGAGGAGGTGTGAGACATGATCCAGCAGTGTGTGTCTAGAGAGTGACTACAACAGGTACCCACTTACACTAAGGAGGAGGTGTGAGACATGATCCAGCAGTGTGTGTCTAGAGAGTGACTACAACAGGTACCCACACATAGGAGGAGGGGGTAAGGAATGAGTGCTAGGTACAGGAATAAAGCAGGTGAGGAGGAGTGGGACATGTCAGAGAGTGTCTGGTGAGTGACCACAGGAAGGGGAAGGTGTGTTTACTATCTGTAAGACAGGCTGTGACAGCAGGTACCTTTATGCAATAGGATATGGTCTATTACCCATGTGACAGGTGACTACAGGAAGTACCTATATGCAATAGGATAGGGTCTATTACCTGTGTTACAGGTGACTACAGGAAGTACCTTTATGCAATAGGATATGGTCTATTACCCATGTGACAGGTGACTACAGGAAGTACCTATATGCAATAGGATAGGGTCTATTACCTGTGTTACAGGTGACTACAGGAAGTACCTATATGCAATAGGATAGGGTCTATTACCTGTGTAACAGGACCTACAGGAAGTACCTATATGCAATAGGATAGGGTCTATTACCCATGTGACAGGTGACTACAGGAAGTACCTATATGCAATAGGATAGGGTCTATTTCCCGTGTGACAGGTGACTACAGGAAGTACCTATATGCAATAGGATATGGTCTATTACCTGTGTGACAGGTGACTACAGGAAGTACCTATATGCAATAGGATAGGGTCTATTACCTGTGTGACAGGTGGATGGCTATAGCATGTCCACATCTGCAGAGGGAAGGTCTGCTTGTTAATCTGTGTGACCGATTAGTTAGAACAAATACCCATCTGCATGGGAGGATTTGCTTCTAATATGTATTATCATAGATGACAGGGGAGTTTAACAGGTACAACACACACAAAAAGGAAGACATGTATGTAGTATATTTTATATAAGGGTGTGACAAGCAGGTGTCTAGCACAGGTACCTGCTTGTAGGAGGTTGGGCTACCTGCAACCTGTATGAGAGTGTCTTGCAGGGGATGGTTTAGTGCTGGTCCCCATATAGAGGTAGCTTGTTATCTGTATGACAAGATGGGATATAGGTATACAAGACCTTATATAAACTGAATGCATACTATTATAGCATTGGCCCAAGGAATACCATTAACTCATTTTATGTTTTTTTTTTTGTTTTTTGTTTTTTTTATATATCTCTTCTAGCTTTTATATTATATAATTCAGAGTGGAGTAGTTGTGAATGTACAGTATTCCAGATGAATAATTGTGGAGTATATATATATATATATATATATATATATATATATATATATATATATATATATATATAAATTGTTGTGGTGAACTACCTACTCATAAAGTCTACACCACAAGCAGAGATCCCACTCCATGCTGATGATAGCCAGTAAGCTTGAAACAGCTGTACATGTATAGGATACTCAGCTTGTGTTTAATCCAACCTTCGCTTTGCATTAAAGTTGTGTAATACAGCATGCATATCAATTAACAATAATTAACAATAATTAACAATTAACAATAATAATAAATAGTCCAAATTAAAAAGATCAATAGAGATCTAAAAAGGTTGAACTTGATGGACTAACTCTTTATTCATTCTCCAATACTATACTATTAATAATTATTTAATCAATAATTTAATTAATAACTAATCCGCATATTGCAGATCAGAGGAGATCTTAACAGGTTGAACTTGATGGACTGAAAGTATTTTTTCAACCTTAATTACTATGTAACTATGTAACTATGCTTAAAGGAAGCCATGTTTGATGATGGCTATGGATTGAAGAGCGATGCATTTGTGGGCACATTTGCACATCCCAGCTCAGCTTTCCAGAATGCAGTGTAATAACTGTTTTTCTAGGAATTCTGAGTAGGTTGTTTAAGACATTCAAATGTGAACACAGATGTACTATTTATTTAATATATAAATTATTTTTTCACTCAATATTTTTCTTTTGACCTTATTTATCGAGCAAGATTATATTTTAAACCCATATAATAATTTGACTCTATAAAAAAACATAAAGTGGGGATATGTATTTTATCAGTTATCCCATCTGTTTACCCTGGGTAGAAGGTAAACAGATAGATAGGATATGTGTGGTTAAATCTCAACAAGACAACAGCAAGAACAGAAAGCATCCTGTTGTACAACTTCTTGTATCAAATAGATATTGTGGAAATTTAGAGTATAATAAGTGAGCAAAAAAAATTTGTGTCCTGTTTATAAGGCAGATGAATATGGAATGCTCAGACTCTTGGAAAACAACTGAGATTTATCTAAACAAGGTCTTATAGAAGCAAACAAGTACAGCATCTACTAGAGATATATATTATGTTGTGCTACCTTAGAAATTCCACATTGTGAACCCTAGCAAATAAGGGTCATCGTTCTGGAAATCATCCAGCAGCATTATATCTATTAACTCATATTACATGCTAACTTTGTTTGCATGAATAAAGACAGGATTAATTGAACTGGATAAGCCATCTACTATCCTCTTGAAGTACTGTTAGGTGTGAACTTATTTACCCCTCTATTGAGAGTTTAAAATATTAACAAATGGGTATAGTTTCACACATTAGATAGCCTATTTTAGCTTTCTTTCTCCAAATCCGGGATTTTTTAATATATAATTGTTTTTAAAGTATATCGCCGTTGTTACCCCTGATTAATAATAAAAAATCTATTTTTTAATTATCTCATCCCAAATTTGTATATAGACAGTAAATGTATGGGTAGTAAATACCTTGGGAACTTAGCATTCCTATACCTTGATATAATAAGTGAGCAGCAAACGCATCATGCTACTTATAAACCCCTTACAGACACTTACACCTTTTTTAATAATAAATAATCTTGGCCATTCTCTACTACGATCATATCCTGAGAGCACTGCTGGCAGATCAGAAGTTGATTTTGTTAGTCTCTAACACAAAGATAAGAAACAAATCCATAGACCGGGATAAGGAAAGTTGACAGATGGAAATTACAGACTTCAATATAACTTTAAATGCAGGAAAAGCAATCCTCCTCTTTTTTTTATTTTTAATAACATTCACTCCAAATTTGTAGGAAATAAAATTAAAATAAAAAGTACTTTAACTAGAGAAGGAATATTGATCCAGGGAAGATTCTGACTGCCATTATCTGTGGTCAGGAAGGAATTTTATTTTATTTTCCCCATGGCAATGTTTTAGTGGGGTTTTTCTGTTTGCCTTCCACTGGATCAATAAACCATTTATCTACATATTCCAAAGGTCAGAGGATGGACTCAAACATGTTTTTCAATCTCCGTTACTATGTATATTTGAGGCGTGAAGCCTATTTTGCAAGGTAGCCAACAGGTATTCAGTTACAACTGCTTCCGTTACTATTTTCTGTAACCAGGTCCACTAAACTTATAATTTGCCTTGGGAACTTGAGGGTGGATATGGGCAAGGGGGTGCTCGTCTGGGCGGCATTTAGAGTGATCTCTATGTTAATTGTCCTCTCAGAGCCTGGGTAATGTACAGTGTTTAAAAGTAAAAATCGGGCTGAGGAGTGCAGGAGGTCTTCTGATCCATGCATGCAAGCTCTGCCCAAATTAGCCACACTTTCCTGCCCTATTAGCCATACATTGCGATTTAGGTTGCCCTCCTCTGGAGTATACAATGTACACAGGGAAACTAAGCACTTTAGTGGATCTCACCTGTCCCTCAAAACTACTCCGGCCAATCAGGCAATGTAGAAGCCAGTATAAACAAAAGCAAGTGGAATGATAAAAAAACACATAGCAAATTATACTTTATGGCCAAACATGCAAAAGTTTAGTTGGACAAGGTTAAACATTAAAAAAATGGGTCCCACTACCATCATCTGTCTAATGTGCTTGGTCTAAGATGAAATGATAATTAAAATTGTACATATCTTTTATGTCTCAATGAGGTCATATAATCCTAAAACATACTGTCATCACCAAACAGGAATTTTGCATTCGGCTGCTAATGAAAGCTTCACTTTTTCCTTCGGTCTGTTGTAACATGACCGGTTTAGATTGTGCTTTAATCAGTCTGTCACGCTATTCATGATCAGTGCAAATACTAACTGGGAAGACTGTATGGATTTCACTTTGGTTTAGTATCTGTACATTTTATGTTTCCAAGTACAATGTTATGGAAAATATAGATTTTTTTTTTTTCTAAGCCAATCCTAGAGAGAATCCTAGACTCTTTGTCTTGTTCCAACTATTTCAAATATTTAAACTGTGACAGCAGCACAGTTAGAGACATCGAGGAATAGCAAGAGTGGGGTAGATCGCCCTATTTCTGGGAAGGCCAGCCTGGGAGGAGAGTGGCACCAAATCAAGAAAGAGAGAGAAACAAGCAAGTGGAGTAAGCGAGCAAAGACAAGAAGACTGCCCTTCCACCAGTTTAGACCATGTATATTCACCCTTCAAGTAACATAACTTGATACCGTATGAACAACCTTTTCTTCTAGAATTCACTGCTATCCAACTTCTCTGTATACCTACTACCCAAACCTTTCCTCACCCCTTACTTACCTCTAGACCTCTCTTGTGTGTTAACGTACAACTGAAGTGTGAATTTATAATATTCTCTATTGAAGAAATGGCTAGATAATGCATAGCGTTTTTTAGACAGTTAAACAAAAAAAAATACTGTATGATGAAATTAAAATGTGTTTATGTTCTGTCTGACTCACATTTTTTAGTCAGATAAACGGTCATAAACCTAGCTTTTAATTATATAAGTGTATATATATATATATATATATATATATATATAAAATGCATTTTCTGGTCCATAGAGGCATACATGATGATTTGGTAAAGGTTATGTGTGTGAGGACCTTTTACATTGCTGCAGGAGCAGGGTTTGTAATTTACATTGGAGCTTGGTTCCTCTGAGCAAGTGGTAGCTGTGGAATACCACACTTCAATGCTAAAAAAAAATATACAATTTGCCTCCACTGCACAATAGAAAGCATAATCACTCGGACTCCGAGCTAGCAGGAAGCATTGGAGAAAGACAAGATGTAATATTCTATATAAAAACAACCTGCTAACTGTTAATTCCCAAGCTCCTTCCCCCCTTTGTTAGCAGATAAACCAACACATTCACTGTGGCACTTGCTGAATTGTGATTGCATATAAGATTTAATTGAAACGTTCTATTTGTCTCCAGATATCAAGTATAGTTCTTCAAAAGAGCATGCTGTAAATATACAGTCCTTATAGGATAAATAGTATGACCCTACATATATTTTATTACCCTCCCTTCTACTAAGCGCTTTGGTACTTACTCATATTCCCCTTATCTCACAGTGAAGTCCGACTTTTTTAATATACCGGTATGTTAAAAAATCCTTAAAGGATCACTTTACAGTACATTGAATAAAAGTACTTAAAGGCACACATAAAAGGCTTTTTTTATTTACAGTACTATGCAGCGACTGTTTGAAAATAGGAGTATTACTGCAGTATGAAAATAGAAGGATTTTTGCATTTATGAGGCAAAACATACTTTTATGTTGTCATACATTGTCTCATGGTTCCCCTAGTATTTGCTTTCTGCATCCCAAAAATTATATATTTTGTTCAGCCAATAATAGGTAGAAATGTCCTTAGATGGAGGAAACCTTGGCATCATCCATGTGGGGGACATCCTGGGATGTATTCTCTGGTTGTCTTGATTGGCAGACTAGTAGAGCATGTTATTTAGGAAGGAAGAGAAAGCTGAAGAGGCATTACACAGAGTAAGATCGCTGTAAAAGTAATATCAATATTTTATAAAACCAAAAGGATATATAACAGTGTATAAATAATTGTACTTCACAAAATGTGCGAGCCGCAATCGCTCAGGATGTAATATTTCTCCTTCCGATACTTGTGCCACTGGAAGTGTATGACAATAACAAAAACATGACATGCTCTGAAGAACTGAATCCTGACTCATATAATGTACCAGGGGGGCGAAAAGTTCTCTTTACTGCACAAAGAATGATGTCTTTATTTCTGGATCAACTTGTTGATTCAACAGTCAGCTATTACCCTCCGAGCTATTAATATACAAACGCGTGATCACCATGAAGAGGATGTTGGCGTGCAAGTAAAGGAGCCTCAATCCCTGTAAGGAGTCCAGATAACCGCGCCAGACTAAAAACTGCAAAGTGTACCTGGGGTCTAAGGATCAAAACAAGTTGTGCAATTGGGTTAGAAATAATACATGCAAAGAAAGGAGAATGGAACGGAAACTTTACTAAAGAAAATAAATCTGTTCTGTATCATCATGTAGAGCAGTTTAAAATCAATTGGAAAATGTGTCCATTTGTTTTAATTTACAGATTGTTTCACTATTTTATAGTTGTTTGCTTAAAAATGCTGCCATGTTAGCTTTTTTTAACCACTTTAAATGTTTGTTACGTGTGTCTAAGCAAGAGTCTGCACTGCAGATTCATTTGGCTTATAGGAACATTGCATCAAGTTCTGAATGGACCTTATATGTATCGCATAATTGCAAGTTTGTCGGTAACGCTATGTTAAGTTACAGCTTTGACACGATCCGCAATGGGCCCGTAAAATAGAGGAGGGGAAAGAGGCTCGCAATGAGCGCCAAAGGCGCTCATGAGGCCCGCAACTTAGAAGGGGGGGGGGGGCAGGCTTGCAAGGCCCTCCATGAGCACCAAAGGCGCACATCACGGCTGCAACAGGATTCCGAGTTATGGGCTTGGAAAAAAAAAAAACGCTGCAATTTTTTTTTCAAGCCCGTAACTCAGAAGCTGTTGGGAGACCGCCAAAAGACGCCAATTAATAAGAAAATTTAGTTACAAGTACTTTACTTGTAAGCTAATTTGCTATTTAATTGGCGTTTTTGGGGGTCTCAGAACGGCTAGGCAGAGAAAAAAAGGTGGCAGTAAAGCCGTAATTTTTTTTTTTTTTTTTTCCAAGCCTGTAAATCAGAAACCCATTTCGTTCTTGGGGATAATGATCAATCTCCCAAGCCAGCAAATGGTTTCATACCCATAAATGGAAACAGGAGCACAGAGGGGGGAAGAGGGTGGAAAGAGACACAGGGGTGAGAGGGGGGGGGGGAAGAGACACGGGAGGGAGTGAGGGCAAAGAGACACGAGAGGAGGAAACGGACACCGAGGAGGGAAAGTGGGCAAAGAGACAGGGGAGGGAAAGGGTGCAAAGAGTCAGGAAGGAGGTTCGCGATGATCGCCAAAGGCGCTCATTGCAAAGTCCGAAAGTTGCGGCTTGGCCAATGCCTGCAATGTGTGGCAAAGGCCCGTAAAGTAGAGGGGGAAAGAGGCTCGCATTGAGCACCAAAGGTGCTCATCGCGAGGCCCACAAGTTAAAGGGGGGGAGCCTTGCATTGTGTGGCAAACAACATTGCCAGTCTTCAAATTTTATTGCCGTCATTTTTGAAGGTCAAGTCGCTAGCTACACGTATTTGTTGTAACTACATTCATACATTCTGTACCCCCCCCCCCCCCCCCTTTGTTTTTAGAAAGTCAAAAGAACTGAACAAGCTGATACTTTATGATTGCAGCAAAAACAGTGTATGGCCATTTGAGTGTCCTTGTGGTCAAGTGTCGAAAGCTTGGGTATTTTAAGCATAAATTACATGAGAAAGTCCTCCTTCTCCTAATTACTGTTTCATGTAGTTATCTCTGGAACTAATATCAAATACGTTCGTGTCCAGTTGGCTGTGGTTATTACTATTTATCAATCTGTTTTTGTAGTGATTAACCCCCAGTGCAATTGATAATTGATCACACGAGATCAGTAGAGTGGGAGGACTTTTTCATATAGAATTCAAATGCAATTATCTAACACTGCCAACGTATTTAATATCAGCAATTATATTTTATATATTTATTTATATGTGCAATTTTCTCTTCTGCAACCATTTTAATGGTAGCAGATATTTAGCAGAATTAGACTCCTGTTATGTTTTTTCTAATGGGTAACTATTTCCAATAATTGCTAATTACCACTTTGGGTATGACTATTACTTTCAGTGTAAATCCATATGAAACTTAACATGCAGTCGTCAGGAATTCACTCCGCTGATTAGAGTATTTACTCCCTGGGGTTTGTTGTAACTTTCTATGCACATGCTATGTATAGTTTTTTTTTTTTTTGCCCTTTTGTATTATATCTCTGTATGTTATGCAAAACATTTCAGTGACCTCATCCTCCATCCTGTGATCATTTTCACATAATTAGTTTAAGGTAATCCTTTTACAGTAAGTGGGAATGTAATATGAGCTTATTGGGTGCTAGGTATGCTCTGCTGTATTTTATGTGGCCACAGATACTGATAATGTATAATGTTTTACTTTTCCAGGAGGCTCTGATGGCTCAAGACTTTATGACTGTGTATGGCGCTACAATTCCAGTGTGAATGAATGGACAGAAGTATCTCCAATGCTTAAACCAAGAGAGTACCATAGCTCTACAGTGCTCAAAGGACTGCTATATGTCATTGCTTCCGACAGCACCGAACGTTATGACCACAGTATAGATTCATGGGAATCCCTGAGGCCTATGATGTATCCAATGGATAACTGCTCCACAACCTCCTGTAGGGGAAAACTATATGCAATTGGCTCACTGGAAGGCAAAGAAACCATGGTTATGCAGTGCTATGACCCTGAAACTGACTTGTGGTCATTGGTGAATTGTGGACGGATGCCTCCATGGTCTTTTGCACCGAAAACTGTGACGCTCAATGGCCTTATCTATTTTGTCAGGTGAGTTATTAAGGTACTCTATTGTGTTGAACAGTTGCTAGAAAAGTTGATCACCCAATGTATATTTAGAACTGAAATATTTTGTAGTGAGATTATAAGTTATTGATTAAATATTTTACTGTCAAGGGATGTCAATAGTGTCCTGTCCTTAGCGCGCAGAACATTTGCGCCATGTCACAAACACGCCAACACATGCGCTCAAGACACTTGAGCGACTGACAGCTGCTCGCTGTGGACCGAGCTAAGGTGAGTGAGTGTAGGGGTGTTAGGCTTAAGGGTTGTAAACTTAGGGGTTTTAGGGTTAGACTTTGGAGGGTTAGGGTTTTCAGGGTTAGGCTTAGGGGGTTGAGGGTGTTGGGGTACCTAGATAGTTCAAGCTTGCGTGCATTTGCCAGCCCCATTTCCACAGTGGGCAATTAGCGACATACTGCTGTTCTCCACGCACAGCACAGGGTGCCGATGTCAATGATTTAGAAGACTGCGGTAGAGGGGAAGTCAAGTGCGTATGACAGATAAAGTGGACCTGGCACGCCAAAATCAGTTGATACATTCTTTAGTCCATACCCTTTTCTTTTGTTGCCACAGTATACGGAGTTGTTCAGAGTGTTTTGATTAGGATTGGGAAGGTGACCTAACGACGTGAACTGGATGATAACAAAGTGGTATACATTGCACTAACATGAAGGATTATAGTACTTCTATGCCAAATAAATTTGCAAAGCACATCAAAAATATTTTTTTTTTACCTCCTGGAGCAGGGGTCAGCAACATATGGCAATAGTGCCAGAAGTGGCACCTAGAGGGGTTTTGGTTGGCACTCGGGTGAGAGACCCGTGGTGGTAAGTGAGTGTGGGATAATACAGTTGTTTTGATGGAATGTGTTTGTAATATAGATTTGGGGTGGACAGGAGTATATGTGATAATGTCAATGTGGTAATGTTGCAATTCAAAAATTCAATATGGTTATTTGAAGAAACTGTGATGCAATGTTTGGGATTCATTGAGATAGGATAGGGGGCATCTCGGCATTCTGTGTGAATCATCTTAAAGTACCCAAACAAATGATGTACACAGGAAGCATCAATAGAGCTTTTCAAGTGCACAAACTACACTACGTGGTAATATCTGCATTTTGAATTTCAATTTACAATTGCCAGATCCACTTTAACATGATTTATACAGTGTGAACGTAAGTTTCCTGGAGTTGTCTGGTACTCTCCTTGCATGCTGTTATGTAAATTAAATAGTAGTGCCTTTTTAAAAAAAAAAAAAAAAAAAAAAAAAGTTGTTTTGAATACTAGTTCAATTTTCAGCATTAAATATCCATATTTTTAAACAATTTGTGGAGAATATTTACTTCTCTTGTGGTGGCAGTAGTCAAAGATTTTTTTTAAATGTCAGCTGCTTTGTATCTAGTTGCAGATTTAAGCAATATTAGCTGAATAATAAGAGATATAATCACAATATCTAGAGGTGTACAGTGCCTTGCTAGTTACCCTTTAACACGTTTAGCTTGTAATAGATTTCTATCTTACATTTTGTTAATACTAAACTTATACGATTTGTATGAGTTACATCTGCTCCTCCAGGAAGAGAGGGTAGAAGTTAGATATTGTCATTGTAGTTTAGCCCTTGATGCCATCCCTCAATATTCTCCATAAATAATAAGGCTGCAGTCTGTAACTGGTATACATTGTCTTATAGATTTACATTGTCTTTTAAAGCTGAACGTGATGGTGTGGTGCCAAATATGTCATATTTTTTTAAAATAATTTTCTTTCATTGGTAATTCAGTAGCTTCAATTTCCCTGCCTTCCGTTTGTTTCTTTTAACTAATGTACTTCTATATTTTTCAATTGTGTGTGTGTATAAATATATATGTGTGTGTATATATATATATGTGTGTGTATATGTATATATATATATATATATATATATATATATATATATATATATATATATATATATATATATATATATATATTACTAGTTCACATAATTATTTTAATTACCTCATACTAACAAATACTTTAGTACGTAACCTAAATAACAAAGACTGGTGCCATTTGTAATGGTGCTACACTAGCTGCTAATTAGATAACCAGTGTCTAATGATCATAACTCATGAATTCAGCATCAATTTTAAAAACAAACATTTTTTCACATGCACTTCTGCCATCTTTTTAATAGTGCATATCATGATTTCAATGGTGGTCTAAGAGTTTTCCAGTGCTTGTATGTAACACTGAATCTTATGTTCACATGTAGTTAGGCTGCACCTGATAAGGAATGAATTAGAATCTGCTGTGCAGGCTGAATGAGGGAGTGATGCATTTCCTGTCCACTAGCCGATTAGCTTTATAGTTTGTTCATTCTTACTTAGTCATTCAGAGAGATGGCTTTGAGGGAAAGCAACTGCCTCTGATATGGAAGGTTTTGTGATCAATTTTTTTTATTTTATTTAGGTCACCAGATAAAATGAGATCAAATTATAAAGATATGTGTATCAGACAGCCACAGTTTTTGGAGTGCCTTTACAGTCGCATAAATGCAAGTAGAAATAGTGAAACTGTGAACGAGTAAACCATGGGAATAAGCACCTGCGACTGCCAACCTGCTGCCCAGTCCATGTCTTAAAGTTTATACATTCTCTCTGTTTAATCTTATCCTTTCAACCTGTGGGATTTGGCCTCACCGCCTAGTAGTATATCCAAGGTGATTACCCCCTGTGCCATTTCAATACACCGTGTATAAAAAAAGAAAAGCTAAAATATAATCAATGCTAGTCGCAGCAAGCTCCATGCTCTTATTCTATGCATCTTCTTGTGGGAGGACTTCAAAGGTTACACAAGCAATAACTAAAAGTGTCTGTATTTAAGTCAAATCTTCATCAGTAAATGTAAACATCTCTGCCACTTGATTTTTAAGTCTCTTTGATGGTAGACACCCACAATGCTGTATACCATGTCCCTTTTTAACATGTAAATCTCACATTAATATAATGCTCCATGTTGCCAATGTGAGATAAAGTGCACTTGTATTCTTCCCTTTTAAGGAAATAAGCATGTTTTGACTAAATTGCCATATTAAAAGAAGTGTACATTCTGAGAAATGGTTACACTGTTGTAAGATTTTTAATTAATGTGAATATTCAACACCATAATGTTCCATAGATGAGCTGGAATCTGATTCTCTCTTTTTATGGTTTATAGGAAACAGAGTTTAAAATAAAGTATCTTATTGAAAGAGAATTGTTCGGTTAAAACCATCTTGGCAATGTAGTTGTCCTTGGAGAGAACATTTTGTTCTTGTTAACACCCAGCTCCCAGTACGTAAACATCACACGAAGAATGGCTACTCTAAATACAGCATGTAAGGGCTGGGGTCTGGACAGGATCCCCAAAGACTAGAATAGAACACCTTCAAGTGTATTGCTAATGTAAGATATGTACAGATACTGAGGGACTCCGGAATAACATAAGGTGTAACACAATAGCGTCAATTATCAATATCATACTTTTACATTTCATCAGGGATCCATAAACCAGGAAAGACAGACGGACAATGAAAGGCCTTGAAACATAAACCTATCCAATTTATCTGTAGACCTAGGAACAGGTGGCTGACTCCTTGCAATAGGTCTAATTAACAAAATAATTCTTATCTCTTTTTTTTTTTTTCTCGTGGGCTGCACTATTCACAAGTTTATTGTGGCCTTGGGCATTAGAGTGCAAGCCGCCCTATGTCTCAAAATGAACAAAGTTCATATAGAACAGTCTTGGAAACTGATAAAGAGAAGAACATTGGGTAATAATAAAGAATTCATGTAAATTGCAAAATAAAGAACGTGGCACAAATTGCTGGTGTCTTGTATTTGCAGTGTGATAGGCCAATCTGTGTGCTCTCAATTTCTGAACCCTTATCTTTCTGTCTTATTTCTGGCTTTATGGATGGAGAAGGTAAAAGCTTGATTTAAGGTAACATCAGAGTTTTACGTCAAGTCTGTCTGCTCTCAGGGTAGCTTCCAGCAGAAGTACCCTTAACAAGTGTAGTTTGAGAAACTTCCATGTTTGTGAAGTAACATTGGCAGCTATATAAGCCAGGAGTATACAATCATTTTAGATGTCAGGCCTGGGGTGTAGTAACCTACTTATCCTGGGTTGTTGACCAAATAGGACCGTGCTAGAGACACTGTTTTAAATGGCCTGCTTATTTCCCTCTTCCTTATGCCCTTGTCCCTTTTTAATCTGATCTCTTAGTGATATACTCCTCCCGGGCAACTTCTTTCTGTGCTGAGTAAACCCCTTATGCCCAGTATCTCTCGCTCTGGTTCCTCTTGTCCATGGGGCCCCATCCCTCTTCTTTATTAGATTCCCCTGCGGCAGACCAGCAGTTCAATACCAAACGTGCATATGGCTCCCTCGGTCCACCTACATGTAATAATCAACATCGCACCCAAAATAACAATACAAAGAGGAACATCATACACACAACATGGCAGTCAGAACCATAACCCAAGACCCCTCACCACGACGCGGTAGCTGTTCTAATAGTATATCTTTTTTCCTAAATTAACTACCATGTCCCCAGTTTTTATGTTTTAGGACCGAGCTTGACAAATCCAGAGTTTCTCTGCTCCCTGAATTTTTACTGTTGACCCAGAACTTTTTAATTTATAAGAGATATTCACCATTTATATACTTTTATTCCCTGGCTCTTAAAACATATTTGCCTGGCTCCTAATTTACCCAGCTGGCTCCTTTCAGATACATTTATCACCCCCTGCTGTAGGATCAAAGATCGGATCTATCCCTCTTTGTCTGCTCATTTCTTCTGCAGCACTGACAGCTGCAGTTACAGGTGCCATCCGCCAGACGACACCATCAGTTTTCGGGCGCCATCAAGTTCCAGGGAAGGCAAATAACTATTCTCCCCTCTGACGTGGTGCAACTCTAACAACGCTGAGTCGACAGCAAGGCCATATCTATGTTTGGCGCCGGCACTCTGCCCCTCGGGGGCGCCTCTCCTAGCTCAAGGCCTTTCTGTCGGGCGCGCCCTATATGCTATTTTCTGCATTATCCAAAAATCGTCAGCTCCATCTGTCGGTTGGCGGCGGAACTGCAGCTGTCAGATTTTGCGATTGTGAAGAGGGAAAGTACCCAAAGATCTACAACTGTTAAAGTTTGGGGCATATGCGAAGATTTACCTCGGACCATTATTTTACAGCTATTCTCTGCGTGTGGCAGCAGACATATTGTATAATCCTGCACTGCTGTGCTCCCGTGTTCCCCTAGCCCCTTGCACTCCTCAAACTTGACCACAGCAGTATGATAATCCTGCAATGTGTACATGACTGTGCTCCTGATCACATACTTTTACAGTGGTACCAACCCAAATTAAATCATAATGTATGTATTTTACATACAACAAAACAACTGAATGAGACTTTCCTGCTACTACTGCTGATCAAAATAATTGTGACATTGTGGCGTCCCTTTAAGATGTTCTCCCTGGATAACTGTGTGACATTGTGGCGTCCCTTTAAGATGTTCTCCCTGGATAACTGTGTGACATTGTGGCGTCCCTTTAAGATGTTCTCCCTGGATAACTGTGTGACATTGTGGCGTCCCTTTTAAGATGTTCTCCCTGGATAACTGTGTTACATTGTGGCGTCCCTTTAAGATGTTCTCCCTGGATAACTGTGTGACATTGTGGCGTCCCTTTAAGATGTTCTCCCTGGATAACTGTGTGACATTGTGGCGTCCCTTTAAGATGTTCTCCCTGGATAACTTTGTGACATTGTGGCGTCCCTTTAAGATGTTCTCCCTGGATAACTGTGTGACATTGTGGCGTCCCTTTAAGATGTTCTCCCTGGATAACTGTGTGACATTGTGGCGTCCCTTTAAGATGTTCTCCCTGGATAACTGTGTTACATTGTGGCGTCCCTTTAAGATGTTCTCCCTGGATAACTGTGTTACATTGTGGCGTTCCTTTAAGATGTTCTCCCTGGATAACTGTGTGACATTGTGGCGTCCCTTTAAGATGTTCTCCCTGGATAACTGTGTTACATTGTGGCGTCCCTTTAAGATGTTCTCCCTGGATAACTGTGTTACATTGTGGCGTTCCTTTAAGATGTTCTCCCTGGATAACTGTGTGACATTGTGGCGTCCCTTTAAGATGTTCTCCCTGGATAACTGTGTGACATTGTGGCGTCCCTTTAAGATGTTCTCCCTGGATAACTGTGTTACATTGTGGCGTTCCTTTAAGATGTTCTCCCTGGATAACTGTGTGACATTGTGGCGTCCCTTTAAGATGTTCTCCCTGGATAACTGTGTGACATTGTGGCGTCCCTTTAAGATGTTCTCCCTGGATAACTGTGTTACATTGTGGCGTTCCTTTAAGATGTTCTCTCGGGAGATCCCAGGAACATTCTCCTGTAAAACTCATTTGTACAGAACAGCTGCGATGTCTGCAGCCAGTTACAGCTAATGCCTCTCACCTGTCTCTGTCACACACACATTTCTATAATAAAACCATCAGAAATGTTTGAAGGATCATGTTCCATTCTTCAGGAAGACGTTAGGCCAGGGTGATTTGTAACGCACTGGTAGTTCCAGGCAGTATAACAGAGTAGGTTACAGTGTTTTGGAGATATGTCCATTTTCTTTTTATTTCCTTTGTCCTAAGACAGCTTGATCGTATAATTTTAAAGGGTCTCTGTAGTTTAAAGAAAAAAACAACTGCAGTACATAATAAACTCCCAACATTAGCTGCTGTCTATGACATCAACATGAATATTTTTAGAGAAAATCATATTTTTTGCACCAGAGCAAGATCATGAGTGTGATATGTATATATCAGTGGAAGGGGAGGGAAAGGGCAGCTCAATTGTCTTTGTTATGTATTTGGATCAGACTGAAATTGACACACCCCTTCCAGGCCTGCATGCAGAAAAAACTTTTTAATTATTATTATAATTACACCTAGTTGTTTCACATTTTCCTGAATAATTATGCACTTAATCTTATGCACATTAATCTTTTATAAATTCATTGACTATCAATATACTGTTGCCAGTTTTATGAGGTTAATGTTATAATTTTTTTTCATATTTCAGAGATGATTCAGCAGAAGTAGATGTGTACAGTCCATCGAAAAATGAATGGGATAAGATTTCTGCAATGAAACAGGTATAATTTGATTTTCTTTTGTTAGTAGGTAGATGGCTAACTATATAATACATGGATAGTTAAGAGCAATAGAAGCCATCCACCATACAGTAGTTCAGTAAATAAATAGTACATTTGTGTTCACATTTGTCTAAAATAAGTTAAACATATTTCCTGCTCAGAATTCTGAGATATACAGTTATTACACTGCATTCTGGGAACCTGGGCAGGCACATGCAAATGTGCCCACAAAGGCTTCGCTCCTTTTTTTAATACCATTTTAAACATACCCTCCTATAAGCTATGCCTGCTGTATTACACAGCTTTAAGCAAAGCCCAGGATGGATTATGCACAAGCCAAGAAACCTACCCACGGACAGCAGTTTCAAAGTTACTGCCTCTCATCAGTGTCGGGCCGGTTCCTAGCCTGTGTAGTAGATTTTATGGGCTGGTATTCTGATGTTCAGTGTTTGTTTTGAGCCCACACAGGGTTTTATTCAATGGGTTCCAAATTTGTAGTGCACATTAGATTTGATGGCGCACTAGATTTGCGTAAATATGTAATTTCAGTTGTCCTTTTTAAAGAATGTGTCATTATACATATTTATATTACCTGGACATGTTCTCCCCTCTTATTAACCCCCATCCCTAGCGTAAGTTATTTAATAATCCTAAACAAATGTATTTACGACTGGTAGGATTTTTTCAGGCAATTAATTCTTCTAATTCTCCATTTTTATACACAAAAAACACTTCCACTCAAAACCTTTAATAAAAACCATGTGTTTGTGTGTTCTTTCATTTCTGCATTAATTACATCCTTTTCTATGTGCCTTTAAATTTCATTTCCATTGGCCGAGTTGCCTATGCTTAAATAAATCACCATGAAGGCAAACAGAATTATATGAAGGAATGTGATTATAATTGTATTTTATTGATTGCAGGTTCATGTGGGAGGAAGCCTAGCCGCACTTGGTGGGAAGCTCTATGTGTCCGGTGGTTATGACAACACATTTGAGCTCTCTGATGTGGTGGAAGCCTTTGACCCTGAAACAAGAACATGGAGCATTGTGGGACATCTCCCTCAGCCCACTTTCTGGCACGGCAGTGTTAGCATATTCAGACAGTTTATGCCTCACACTCAGTACAGTTTTGATGGTGTTACATTAGACAACGCCAACCATGAGAGAAATACAATCAACCTCAACAGAAGACGCCAAAGCCTACATAATCATAACCTTAATGACTTACACAGATGATAGCGAATATTCATACATTTCCAACTCAACTTTAATCAATAAAAAAACATGACCAGGGGGATAGTGGGCCAATGAAGGTTATTATGAGCAAAATGAGTTAAGTATTTTATCATGATCATACTATACTATATTATCAAACGTGTTTTGTGTTTTCACAAAGCACATATTATCCTATCCAGGGTATACAAAAACATATGTACAAAACGATCACAAGTGTTTGGGATATCTGAAAGAGATGGTTTAGAAGGCCATAGAGAATTTATTTTTTCTATTAAAGATAAAAAGTATAAAATATAGAGACCCTCTCCTCCTGATACTGTTATTGAGTGCTGGCTGGTTTAGTGCATGCATTAAAGAGATACAGATAACATTATTAGGCCATGTGCAAGCAGTGTGATCACGACAATATATTGTGACTTTTTCCAATTAGATTTGGTCTGGTTTTAAAATTACCTTCCTTGTATGTGGAACTGATGACCGTTATATTGCTTTTTTTTTTTTGTAAGTGGGGGAAAATATATTTTTAAGTGAAAGAACTGAAGAGCCACTATGGAGCGAAGATCAGTTTTACATTCAATATTGTAATTTTATCTTCATCTGTATTTAGCTCATGTTGTTGTTTACATGTTTAGCTGCTACAGTGTTGCAAGGATTACAGACTGCTTGGTCCAGCTTCCACTTGGTGGTCAGACAAGTAATGAGGTCAAAAACCTGGCCGTTTCAAAAAAAGAGCCAGTATCGGACACGCAGTTAAGCATAGTCATTCTAGTTTTTGTTTTTTAGCTTAATGCTTGCAAGATTTTTTTTTTTAAGTTAGTTTAATTAAGATCCTTATAAATCTTGCAAAGCTGCCACTGACTGTTTTTCATTAGAAATACTTTTTTTGTGTGGTTTTATATTGTAATCTGTCTGTATTGTTTTGCATATCTACATATCTTTATTACTGCCATGGTGCCTGATACTACAGTATATATGATGTCTAATATTGCATGCTGGAGCATCACTTAAATTATATCTGGTTTCAATTATGTAATTATTTTAATGCTGAGTATAGATGCAGCTAGCTAGGGTTTTGTTTTTATAATTTTGTTCTGTTTGGAACTTTTATTTTATTTTTTTCCCCATCAAGAGTATACACAACAAATGCTGAAATCATTCAGATGTGGATCTCCTGTGCATGGTGCCTTGGGAGATAAGGTCCACAGACTCACAGGAGGCCAAAACTTGTCTGGATAGTGTGTTTTTTATTGTGTATGTAACTGTAATCTGTCATTTCAGGTCTGTCTTGTTTTTTTAATGGAGGCAGGGTCATCCTAGAACCTATGTATAGTATATTATATTATAAAGCTCACTTAACACTGCACCTTGAGTGCATACTGTGACAGAGTTACACATTCTCAGGTGTGCACCTCACCATTTTTGGATTGTTACACTACAAAAGCACATTAAGATATTAATGCCCAAAAATCATCTTATTCTATGTTCTGTAGTTTTCAATATACATTGTCCAACTTAATAGGATGCTGCACATATGCACTAATATGGGTTCTGTCTGTTCTGTATTTTTTTCATCTTCAAGTACAAAAAAAACATTTTAGCTGACCCTTTAAACATGTCTCATCTATAAAGTAATCTTTAATAAACTTGAGAATGTGTACCGTTTTCACTGCTGCATCACAAAATCAATCTCCATTAAACGGGAAAGGTACTGGTACAATAAATGTCCTGAAACCCGCCTAGACTGATCTCACCATGGACACCCCATTAAATACTATGACCTATCACAGCCAGGGCACTTCAATAATTTTGCCCTTGAATGTATTATTAGTTTTGATCTTTGAGATATATATTAACACCGAGCACTCATGGGCATGAGCTGGATTTTGGCTTTGTGTTCTATATTTTGTTTTAAAGCATGTTTGTTTTGTTTTTTTGTTTTTATATTTTGCAATATAAAAATGTTAAAACCTGTTTTGTTTTTTTTTGAAAGGTTCTTTGAAGAAAAAAAATAAAATTTTGTGTTTTTCAATGAATTTTTTAAAGGACCACTATAGTTCAAGAAAAAATTACTTATTTGTAAAGTATATACCCAACTATCCACATCAGGAGCTGTGTAAACCATGGGCATAAAAAACATTTTGGGGGAAAGTCTACATAAAATCTACATTTTGAAGGCATAAAGAGTACAAGAATCCATCTTCTGTTGGTTACATCCCATCATGAGGATGTGTCTTTATAGCTATAAGTGGAAGACTGGGTATGGGGGGAGGGAATAGGAAGAAGTTCAGAGTGTTTATTTCACAGGATAAGATTCAAATTGTCACACCACACCCCTTCCCCCCACAGGCCCAGGACACCTTGCATCATGCAAAGCAAGTACTGTACAGCTCTCCAGGAATGTACGTGCCCCTTTCTCACACACACACACACACACACAACTTCCATTATGTGTAATGGATTCATCCAGGGTCCTGCAGAGACATAACATTTTTTTTTCTTCTAATTAAATTCTAGATATGACGTTTTCCTGCTTAATGATACTCTTAGTCACCTTCAAATTTCCAAAACATTTTTTTATTGAACAGTGGCCCTTTAAAGTTATAGCACTTTGAGAGATCTTTGCATGTATCCTTAGGATTTGCCCCATGCCCCACTGAATGAAAGGCTTAATTCTTGCAGTTAAATACAGACCACTCTAGTACAATTTAAGGTCTTCTAGTTGTAGAAACATCAGGAAAAACAAAACTGGTGATTCACAGCGTAATTACATATAATATGCAATAAATTAATTGTATTATTTTTTACTTACTAAAAATATTTCTTTTTTTATAGGATACATCAGCTAGAGCTAGACTTTATAAAAATCGTCAAAATACTTTTACAAAAGCAGTGTATGTTCTAGTTGTGAGGGACAATATTGTGTCCGCACTAAATCATATTGCTTTTCTTACACAATCCATTGACCACCCGCATCCACCAAGTGACCTTTTAATAAAACTTGCACATACACATTTGGCAGATTTAAACTTCTTCTGTTCCAACATAGGATTTACCCCCTGTTGGAGAGTAAGTCCGTTTAAATTCACTTTTCTTAGAATACCAAGATCCTTTGACAGCATCTCATTGCTTAGATTTTTTTTGGAAAATAATGTATTTTTGTTTCAGCATATTGTTACAGTATTGCTGTATTTTTTTTCTTATATACAATAAAGTGCATGCGTTTGTTTTGCTTAATACATTTAGTTTGTAACATTTATATTTCAGATTTTGCATTTACTTTCCTGTTTTGAAAGGGATGGTCTGATTCTACAGCAGTGGTCTCCAACACGAGGCTCACCCTAGGGCAAACTCCCCACAATACATTTATCTGGCTGCTGCAACCCATGCTAGCAATAACTGCTATGCTTGGTGGAGTTTGGCCCCTCCATGTATAGAAACGGTTTGTTCCTTTGATTGCTTGAAAGGTTCATGTGCTATACATTTCCCTTCTCTCCAAATTACTGTTAGAATTTTTAAAATTAGTCCTGATGTAACAAAGCAAAAAAATGTGTTTGTTTTTATAGAGATGGGGCAGTTTTTTTTAAGGAGATGGGGCAGTTTTTAAGATTTCCACAAACCAATAAATACTTCTATGCTTTGTAATGAGTATTTTTGAAAGGGACAAAAACGATCCCAGATATGCAGGAACATTAAGTGCACATATAAATAATTATAATTACAAAGTCCATTGCAGTTATATCTATGAGCTAACTCACAAGTCAATCACTATTTTGGTATAATAATCAAAAGATTTATAGTAATATTTGGAAATCTATTTATTTTAGAGAACTGTTTTTATTTAATATACTATCCACAACTATTTTAATTTTATTTATATTAACCAAACACCTAGGGGTCTAGTAAAGTAGTAGTATGTTTGTTTGTTTTTAAATGAAGTTTGCCGTTTTTAAAAATCTCAGACTCCGATTGATTCCCAGTTTGCCCTTGAAAGGTTATCGGATATACACAATCTGTAACTATTATTCCTTAGTAAACCTGCTTACTGACTTCCATACACTTATAATTATGGTAGGACCACCAACCAGTGGCGAAGGAGATAAGCACATACTGCTGCCTCCTGGCATTGATTTGGAAGTGGATCCACTGTACCTCTCATTTGTACCTACCAATATGGCTGCAATCTTCTAGCTAGTGTTGGTCAATAGGTTTTAGTGAGCCTAGAATGTGGTTTATCTGCCTTATAAAGTTATTATTATAAAATATACGCAGAGCTTTTAACCTTTCATTTGTGCCTGAACAGTGAAACAATATGTACGTATCCAATGTTATTTATTGTTTGAATACAAAACTGTGCATTTAAATGAATTGGTTGCAAAATGTTTTTTTTAGTATGTTATTTTATGGTTTGTTTTTGCCATTTGCTTGTAGAACTTTTTTATGATTTTCTTATTTTAATATTTTTTTATTTTAAAAAACTATTGTTTGGAATGAAAATCTAAATAAAGTTCCTTAGAGGAGAAAATGGTCTTTTCTGCTGCTTTATTCAAATTACAAGGGGTGTAAGAATACAGATTTAAAAGAATTAAAGGGCCACTGTATGATTAACAAATAAGACTTGTTTTGCCATCTAATTATGCTTTTAATCAAACTCAAAACCTAGTTTTGATTTATAAAATAGATAAACTTGATACCTCCACTGAACCCTAGAATCATTGATGATACTTTTGGTGAAGGTTGCATGTGTAAGAAGAGTGGTTACATTTCATTTACCGTTACAAGCTGCCTGCTTCTGAGCATGTGCAGGGAAAGTGGGCAGGTGTCAAATTCTAGAAGGTTAACTGATTAAACAAATCATCTCTGCCCTTCCAGGGACAATGTCTTGGTTCTGAAAAGATCTGTCGGTTTTTTGTTTTTTAAATAATAATTCCATGTATTTTAACCCTTTCCTCCAATCCTTAATGCATTTTCTGGAATTTTGATGCTCTCCTCTGCCCACCTCCATTTCCCACAATGAACTGTCTCTCTGCTCCAGACTTCACAAAAAACCTTAAAAATCAACCTGTCAACATTAAGTGACTTCATCCTGCAGCCAGCACACACAATTAATAAGTCACAACACCCTTAAATGTCCAAACCTGGCCTCTCCTCACAATCGCTTCCTTTTACCCTGTAACAGAAGATGGAGTGTCCTCTCTTCTATCATCTTCTTGCCTCACAACATGATCCCATGCTATTATACTTTTACCACTATACGGCATGTTCATCTAACATTACTTGAATGTCTCATCTACACCATTTAACTAAGTTTCTCTCTTCCAACTCCCTAACTGACCCTTTGCAATCTGGCTTCCACGCTCAACACTTTACAGAGACGGAATTCACTAACGTAGCAAATGAACTTCTCACCGCCAAGTCCAAGGGCTACCACTCATAATTTTCTTGTTCTATCTGTTGCTTTCAATACAATTGATCACCCTCTTCTTTGAACGCTCTAATCATTTGGCATCTGTGACGCAACGCACTCTTGGTTCACATCTTACCTATCCAACTGAACTTTCAGTGTCTACTTCTGTGGCATCTTACACCCATTGCCTCTGGCATTTGGGTACCACGAGACTCAATCCCATGCCCTTTGCTGTTTTCTTTCTACATATGATCACTCAGACGTCTCAAACTCCTTCATGTTTCAATCTCACTTTCACACACGACACCAGACTTATCACTTTCTTTACTAGCCCATGTCACTAATACAAATTACTTCCTGGATGTTCTCACGTTACTTAAAGTTCAACATCTCAAAAACTGAGCACCTACTGTTCCCTCCGCCTACTACAACCTCACACCCATCTCCTTTTTACTTTTGAAAACAGTCAGAACAGTCAGAACTCACAGCCCTCAAACTCGATGGAGTGATACAGGACTCTGCTCTTTCTTACAAGCAACATTTGCAGTCACTAGCTAAATCCTGGCAGTTTCACTAAAATCGACAACATTCTTTTTGATTATACATTTAAAATGGCCTGCTTTAAAAAAAAAAAAAAAATACCAGTCGTGTTTTCCGTGAAAAAATGTCAAGAAGGAAGTGGAAAGAGCATACGTAAATCTGCAAGTTTCATAGGCAGGCAAGCATTACTCATACATACATATACATATAGTGGCTGCAAAAGTATTCACCCCCCTTTTCATGTTTTGTTGCAACACAACCGGGAATTAACATGGATTGTTTGAGGATTTGCATCATTTGATTTACAGAACATGCCCACAACTTTGAAAATGTGTTTTTTTTATTGTGAAGCAAGCAACAAATAGGACAAAATAACAATAACAAGTCAATGTGCATAACTATTCACCCCCTAAAGTCAATACTTTGTAGAGCCACATTTGCGGCAATCACAGCTCCAAGTCGCTTTGGATAAATCTCTATGAGCTTGCCACATCTTACCACTTTGCCCATTCCTCCTGGCAAAACTGCTCCAGCTCCTTCAAGTTGCATGGTTTGTGCTTTTGATCAGCAATCTTTAAGTCTAACCACAGATTTTTCTATTGGATTGAGGTCTGGGCTTTAACTAAGCCATTCCAACACAACCACTCAAGTGTTTGTGTTTGGGCTCATTGTCCTGCTGGAAGGTGAACCTCCATCCTAGCCTCAAATCGGACGCAGAGTGATACAGGTTTTGCTCAAGAATATCCCTGTATTTAGCACCATCCATCTTTCCCTCAACTCTGACCAGTTTCCCAGTCCCGGCTGCTGAAAAACATCCGCACAGCATGATGCTGCCACCACCATGTTTCACTGTGAGGATGGTGTTCTTTGGGTGATGTGATGTGTTGGGTTTGCGCCAGACATAGTGGTTTCTTTGATGGCCGAAAAGTTAAATTTTAGTCTCATCAGACCAGAGTCTCCAAAATGCCTTTTCGTAAACTCAAAATGTACCATTTTGTTTTTTGCTGAAAGTAATGGCTTTCTTCTGGTTACTCTGCCATAAAGCCCAACTCTATGGAGCGTACGGCTTATTGTCGTCCTATGTACAGATACTCCAGTCTCTGATGTGGAACTCTGCAGCTCCTCCAGGGTTACCTTAGGTCTCTGTGCTGCCTCTCTGATTAATGCCCTCCTTGCCCGGGCAGTGAGTTTTGGTGGGCGGTCGTCTCTTGGCAGGTTTGTTGTTGTGCCATGTTCTTTCCATTTGGTTATGATAGATTTGATGGGGATCATCAAAGATTTGGATATTTGTTTTTATAACCTAACCCTGACTTGTACTTCTCAATAACATTGTCCCTTACTTGTTGGGAGAGTTCCTTGGTCTTCATAGCAGTGTTTGGTTAGTGGTGCCTCTTGCTTAGGTGTTGCAGCCTCTGGGGCCTCTAAAAAAAGATGTGTATATGTAATGACAGATTATGTGACATTTCACCAATTATGTGACTTCTGAAGGTAATTGGTTGCACCAGAGCTTTTTATGGGCTTCATAACAAAGGGGGTAAATACATAAGCACATGCCAATTTTTTGTTTTTGATTTCTAAAAAATAGTTTTATGTATATATTTTTCTCCTTTCACTTCCCCAACTTAGAATATTGTGTTCTGATCCATCACATACCATTCAGATTAAAAAAAACATTGAATTTAAGGCTGTAATGTAACAAAATAGGTAAAAAGTCAAGGGGGTGAATACTTTTGCAAGGCACTGTATATATTACTGCTCATTAGCTAACAGGCACAAGCCCATCAGAACAGTTAATATATTAATTTGTTTTTCCTGCATTATTTGAAAAAAAAAAGATCTTTAAAGAAGATCTCCAGAATTTGTCACTTTTTCACACAAGACACAAAAAAAATGATAATACATTGTCATGCTGTCCTGTCTTAACTATTGCAAATCAGTCCTCACCGGCCTTCCCATCAACTCTTTCCCTAGTCCAGTCCATTGGAAATGCCTTCACAAAGTTCATCCACCTTACACACTCCTCCAATTGCACCTCTCTGCCGGGCTATCCATTGGCATCCATATCCAACAAAATTAGTCAAAATCTGGACCCTTATACAAATACCTAAATACATCTTCACCCCCTACTTATCTGCTCTTATCTCTAGGTATATGCCAAAAACCCCCTTTATTCTGCTTATGACATGCTCCTTCCCACCTCACTAATTACTTCCTTCCACCTACTCATTTGCAGGCTCTTTGCTTTCAGAGCTTTAAGTGTTTCAAAGAAACCCACCTATTTGCAGAAGCCTATCACATATAATCTTCATGCTTACAATCTATTCCCAAACATGCTATCTATTGCTATCAATTATTCATCTCCCGCACTCTTTTTATATCACTTGCTCAATCATTTCCTTTATGAGCTCTAAGGATCTCACTAGCAATATAGTAAATAGCAGTAACTTGGTAGCAAAGAGGGGTTAGTTAGGGGCTCATTCCCCCCTTAAGTGATATAGGGGTACTTATAGTACACCTGCGGCATTGGTTAAATGTAATAGTAGTGCGGGTCCTTTAAAGACTTGCAGGGCAGGAAATTTAAATTTGGACATGCCGTAGTGGTCCCCCCACAGCAAGGGTTAATTGTTGGGGCTTTGCATGGGCCCCAATTGGGACCCCGCAGCGTGTGGGGGTTAATTTTAGGTGCCACCGGGGGTACTTATAGTACACCCACGGTGGTGTTAACCATTTAGATGCCGCGGGTCATTTTAAAGACCCACAGCAGTGATTCATTTATGGCGCGGGTGCTTTATGGACTAATAGGTGCTAGGGAGTCCCCATTGGGACTTGCTTGCCCTCCCCCAGTTCAGTTATGTAGGGAACTAATTATTATTTGTTATTTTTTTAAATAATGCTTACAATGTATGTTAAATACTACAACACAACCACTGGGGAAGAGAACGTGGGCCTAATATTCTCTAGGTTGTATTAGGGTGCAGAGTTGGGAGAACATTGGATGGATTTGTTTTATTTGTATTGCACCTTCTGAACGGGAATCTCTGCATCACTACATTACTTTAACAGAACATCAAAATCTTATTTATTCAATAGATGTGGTGCTTTTTAGCACTAATAAATAAATTAATTTGTATACATATAGCATTAGAAGATGCAGATAGCCTAGCAAGCTGTCAATATTGATCCACTAGATTCTTCTTTCTATACATTTTAGTAACATGTTGCTGAGACATAGTCTGTGGCTGACTAGTACATGTAGTACTATGGTAACATTGTATATATGAGCTGCAGTGACTATTTGAAAGGTTTCAGTGAGTACAAACAGAGCTTTTAATCACTTATTAATAAAATAATGTAAACATGCAAATATACAATATGCCTTTAAGAAACACTAAAATCCCACTGTGTGCTTTTGATGAACAAAAATAGATAATGAACTAAATCTTTTTAGAAAAGTGTAGCTGCAATTCCATGTTTAAAGGACATGGCGTCAGGAAAATGTCATACAGTTAGATTTTATTAGAAAAGAAATGATGTCTCTGCAGGACCCTACAGGAGTCTGGGATACTCTGGTGGAAGTTGAGTGTGAGGAGCATTTACATTGCTGGACAGCTTTGGTTGTATTGAACAATGCAAGGTGTCTGACACCATTCCCTTCCCCCCTTACTGACCCAGTGGAAATGTAAATCATATCTTATTGTCAAACAAATGCTCTGGACGCCGGCCTTATTCCTGCTCCCCACCCCTCCCTCCAATGATAACCATAAACACATGCACCCATCATCCAGCTCTCATGATGTGATGTAACAAACACAAAATTGATTCCTGTACGCATAAACAGTCTTCTGTTGTCTATGTCCTGCGCCTGTCTGTCTCTCTCTCCTATCTCACCCTATGTCTTCCCATGTTTACTGTGTCTTTATCTCTCCCTTCCCTCACTCCTTCCTATCCTCTCCCTTCCCTCACTCCTTCCTATCCTCTCCCTCATGTCCTGCTCTCTTCCCCCCTTGCCCTGTGTGCTCTGCGCAACCCTGTCGAGCGATTGTCACACATGCGCATTTGCTTGACTCCGCCGCGCAGTTTAGCATGTACAATTCCATTGCACATGTGCAGTTGTGAGATTTCTCAAGATTTAGCTTGTGCGTAACGCCTGCGCAGAACGCATCTCGTAGCCATTAGTCACAAGCTATTATAGTGAATAATTAAGTATCCACAGTTTATTACTTTTTACTGTTGGGGGTTTTGCTTTGGCTATTATACCAGCATTGTGAAAAGGGACATAAGTCCTCACATTATAAAATTAGAGGAATTCCTTTTGCAGATCGGTTGTGTTCCTGGCCATGGTAAAAGGTTCTGTTCTTCTTGTATAGGGTCCGTTTTTTTTAAAATTCAAGCCAATTAGTTGTTTCTCATTACTGGGAAGTCCGTGAAGAGTACGGGGATACTGATTGCATGGCCATGAATCATGTCCAAAATATATCTGCAGAATCATCTGAAGTACAGGATTTTCTATGTGGTCATTCTGGTTTTATTTTAATAATAATCAATTGTATTAAATACCATTGTATATCCATTTATAATAATTTCTATTTCTTCATACGTATGCATAATAAATCTATTCATTTATTAAGGTTTGTCTCTTCTCTGTGCTTTCAAAAACCTTAAGTTACCGTAGAGATATAAAGGGTTACATTTTTCTTTATGACCGAATCAGTGTTTTGGATAATTTTTTTATAGTTCTGGATAACTAAAGGCTTCTATACATTGTTATAGCTTGGTGATGGCAGCATTATTTTAATGAATTTGGGGTGTAGGTGAACAATATGTCGGCGCGTTCTTTACGATAATAATCACATGTAATAGTTGTCAAACTGCGAGTGGTAAGCGAGGGACGCAGTTCGGGCCACAAATGCGGACCCTCGCAAAGCGAGGGGCTGCATTTGCGGAAGGTGGAGGCTCCAACATCGGCTGCAATGAGCCAAAGGCAAATTTTCGGCCATTTGCGGAGGTGGAGGCTCTACAGCACCTCACTCGCGGTTAAAAACAACCCAGAGAAGCAAGACTTGAAAAAAAAAAAAAAAAACAATAACGCGCAATTACTAAATACAGACTTACAAAAAAAAATTACAACCTTGCAAAAATATGAAATTAACCTCCGTAACGCGGACATCCACAAACAACAAAAACACTTACAAAAAATAATAATAAATAAACACACACTCAGCATGGGGGGACAGCCACAACATCTGCCAGTGAGGTTGTCCCCAATTAAAGAAAAAACACGGCGGCCGGAAAAAAAAAAGGAAAACGACCCAAAACCCGCAAATAACAGCCAGACACGTAAGACTTTTGACAAGGACGTACAAGGTACAAAAATGCAAAATTACGAGGTCGCAAAAATTTTAACTTAACGGCCGAATCGCACACAGCGAAAAGCATGAAAAATACAAACACAAATAAAAAAACAAACATTATACACAGCAAGGGGGGACAGCCAGGACGTCTGGGAGTCAGGTTGCACACAAATTTAAGTCCAATTTACAGAGTTTTGAGAATCCACTCGAGAATCCCCTAAGCAAGAGATAAAATGGGCGGCGAAACATACGAAAACGAGGCTACACGACCCCTAAACCCGCAAAACACTGCCAAGCACATACGACTATTACACAAACCCGTACAAGCTACAAAATACACTATTAGCAAGGACGTAAAATCATCCACACCTGCGTACCACATACACAATCGCCACCATTTTACAACAGTAACTTACAAAATGTGGAATTACACAGCTAAACAAACGGTTGTGCACGCAGCCTATTTACACTACACACTGCACACATTGCTGACACTTACACCTCAGCGCAACAACAGTGCAGATCTACATTGTATGCTGCAGGAACATCAAAACAGATTGTTAGCTCTTCAGCACATTGCTTGTTGCATATATTCATTACAATTACGTAAAGTATATTAATTTATAATTTTAATAATTAAGTCTCATAAAAAAAATATATACAGAAAAAAAAAACACAAGATTGCAATAAATGACAAAGACCTTCACTGCGCGCCTCACAAGGAGCGCCAACGCTGCTCACGGGACACAAAGTACACCAGGGGACAGGCTTGCAATGAGCGCCAAAAGGAGATCAGCGTGGACCTTACAATGAGGGCAAAAGCAACTCCGATAAAAAAATACACCAACCGAGAGGCTCGCAATGAGTGCCCAAAACACTTACTGTCTGTGGCAAACAGCATTACCTGCCTTACAATTTTATTGCCCAGTCATTTTTGACGGGTGAGTCACTAGTAATAATATTAATAATAATAATAAAGGGGGCTTTACAGCCACTGCAGCTGACCCATAGCTTGGATAAGATGGTTAACCCTTTCACCCACAAACAGATTATACAGTCGGGTGAAGTTCTGTCACGATAGATAGATTAAATGAACAGAAATATCTCAGACTGCATCTAAGTATGCCAGCTCACACAC
This sequence comes from Discoglossus pictus, assembly GCA_027410445.1. Classification (NCBI taxonomy): domain Eukaryota; kingdom Metazoa; phylum Chordata; class Amphibia; order Anura; family Alytidae; genus Discoglossus; species Discoglossus pictus. The sequence continues at coordinate 157,038,601 of CM050169.1, forward strand.
ATTATACAGTTATAGATGGCGTATAATGTTAAAAAGCAATTGCAGTGGTTATAAAACTGGGTTGGATTTATTTAGTAAATAGTTAGCAATAAAATCAGGATTTCGAGAAAATGAATTAAATAGTTTTTAAATCGTATATGTTTTAACTAGTGTTTCATGGACTAAAAGAACTGCTTCTTTACCCTGTATTAGTTCAAGGGTGGACTAAATGTCTTTATGACTAGTCTAGGTTTGCCTGCAATAGCCACCGCACGGATGATAAAGACTCTCATCAGGACAACCTTAAAGGCAGATCCTCTCCCACCCCTGGGGATATTATCTCACAATGCATTAAGAAGTGTTTAACTTAGAGGATATTTATGATAAAAAGTATCAGGGTGTTACAAACACCCACTTTCACTGCTCCAAAATCCTGATTATGAAGTACTGGCCAGGCATATATAGCTGGAACATATATCGTACTTAAAAATCTGTGAATAGTCGCTGCACAGAGCTAAATTTGTATCTTGCATAGTTACCATCATCAGGTAAACATGTCCACTTGAATATGTATCTCTGAATATCCAGTTGGTTACTATGCTACTCTATTTCACACATTCATTCTAAGTCTATTAAACAGATGTATATGTATTTTAAGAGAGAAAATTCTCTCTACTAGCTTTACTGCTTTAATAGAATGCGATACAAGTATAAGAAGCTGAAAGAAAAAGAAAAAGGGATAATTAAAAAAGGGATTTCAGTTTTACAGGTTTCATTTTTGTTTCCGTTCAGGGTACAGTATGGCAAATATGGGACCATAGATGGGAGGAACATGTACATGAAAGGAAAGGCTTCACAGTTTAGGCCAGAATAGTACAAATCTGTATCCTAGGCACAGGTGACCCATTCTTTTTGGAAGACACAGGGAGGCAAGCCTGGATTCTGCTGTAAATAGGAATGTATCATTAATAAAACAAAAACCTGGTGCAAGAGGAATAAATATCATCATGCACAGTGCTCTGCAAGACTTGAAATGGATTTTTTCCACTTTGAGAAAGAAATAGTAGTACGGATGACAGTGATAATATTAGTTGGAGGTTCCCAAATCTCCTATACTTCTAGTGTGTTATTAATAAACTAGACATGGCAATGGCCACTATGTTTTAGATATAAATAAGGAGGAAGACAATAGTGTTTGTTAACTTAGAGCCTGATTCATTTGAGTTTTCGCAAGTTACTGGAGACCGCAAGTGAGGTCGCAAGTTAATTTACTATTCAATTGGCGTCTTTTTGCAGGCTCCAAACGGGTTACGGTCTTGAAAACTTTGCGATGGTAAAACCTGTAACTTACAGCCTCCAGAAGCCTTTGATATTTCACTAAAATCGCAAACCGCTATTCAATTGCTCCAGTTCCCCAAACCCGCAAATGTTTTCACACCCATAAATGGCAAAAGAAGGAGAAAATCCTACGAGTGCTAGAGAGGACTCACAAGGGGGTTAAACGCCTATCCGTAGCACTGTAAATGCAAATAAAAAACAATATTGCACTGTAAATAACGGGGAAAGTGATGATAAACATTAGAATTAACTGAGCAACCGTCTCAAGACCGCAAATCGGCAGTATATAAGATTATTATTTTTTTATGTTTATTTTGTGGTTAAATTGATCTCGGGTATCAATGAGTAATACATATCAGGCCACCCATATTAACTAGAAGAGTATTGGCATTCATTTTCATAATTCTGTATTTCGCGCATATCGGACCCCCGACCTGATTGATTGACATATAACCTCCATGCTTAATTGATCATATTCCCGCCCTGAGCTGCTATAAACCAGTGCATGGTTTCGGCTTTGGGACAGTAACTTGGGGTCTTGAGTAATTGAATAGCATTGTTATTGGAGACAGACGGGAGCCCGCAATACACCCTGCCTACATTGCAATTGAATTGGGCCCTTAGTTTGCTACCTAGGAGGCGATATGGAAGTTTTATTTAGCTCTACTGAGAACTTTGGCACCAAGGAATATTACTTACATTATACGCAACTGAACTCCATCAGCATCCAAGGTCACCTCAAAGCTGGTTAGTAGATGTTACAACTAGTTTGTGATGCTTCTAAAAAGTTCTTCTTATGGAATTATTTAAAAAAAAAAAAAAAAAAACTATATATAATAGAGTACTTCATCATTTTAATGTTATGAGAAGAAAATATTTTATTATAGTGCACTTAAAATAAAGCTTATGATTTTTACCCATTAATCAGGTCCAAATTGATGATTAGAAATAAAACAACTAACTATTCTCTTCATTAGCACAATTATAGTGAGAAGTAAAGCACAAGTCAAATAAATAAAGTCATTTTATTGTTTTGGTTACTTTATGGCTCACACGACCTCATGTTTCACAATCCTCAACATGGATAGCTGTGGCAGTGATTATAATAGACTGTGCCATTACTTCGGCAGTAGGGAACACTTCCTCTGCACACATTCTCGGTTCTGTGCCATCTTCAGTCAATGCAGTGCTATTGATGGTCTCCTGTAGGACTCCGTCGGGGCCGTCCACCAGTTCACGTGGGCTATGCATGCTAACCAGGAAGTGTTTCTCATCCTCAATGACTAGATTACGTAGTTTTCTCTGGCGAGGGTTGTAATTTTCAATTCGGTTGTGAATTTCCATGTGTCGTCTCAGATGGGCCTTTCAAAAAATAAAAAGGAGAGTGAGAAAATAAAATTAAATATATGCAGTTGGCCAGATCTTTTAAATCCATCTATCAATATTTATAATATACTTAGAAAGAAAAAGAACCACTTTATGCAATTATGCTTTACTAGGGGAAAGATATTTATATGTTGACCTGATTTGTCACGTGGGAGGGGATTGTGACTTTGCAGTTAAGGTTCAAGCTTGTCCTGTATGTTAAATTTCTTTGTGGAAGTGCTTTCAATAAAACAGAATAAAAATGCTATTGATATCCTAGGTCATTCCCAGGCCAACAAACAAAAATGGCTGTGCTTAGTAAAGCTTAATTATATATAGTAGTCTTTTTAAATTTGGAATATAAATGGAACCTGGAATTCAAAATGTGTCTACCACAAAATGAAAATGCTGGTATAGAAATATTTGAGTTCCACATGCCTCTTTACATCTTTTAAGGTTTTATATACTCACTGTTAATATAACATACTGACTTTTCAGAAAATCAGTCATTTCCATTGATGGGCTTTCCTACATTATTACTTACTAGAGAACTGCCCGTCAAAAAATGACCGCAATGAAATTGTAAGGTAGCTAATGGTATTTTGTGTGTACTACTGAAATATATAATACAATTAATAAATGAATATACTTTACCTATTTTGAAGCATTGTATTGAAGAGCTGCAATCTGTTTTGATGTTGCTGCAGCATTAGTGGTGTGGAGCTGCTGTGTAAGCGTGGTGAATTTGTGCACTGTAATACTGTGCGTGCGCGAGACCAAACCGTTAGCGTAGTTGTGTACTTCCGCATTGGCGTAAAATGGCGGGTAATGTGTGGTATGCGTCTTAGCGGAATATCCGTAGGTCGTTTGTGGTATTTTGCGAGTTTCTTGTGGGGTTTTGCGTGTTTAGAGTGCTGTAGCCTTGTTTTCGTTTTTTTCGGCGGCCATTTTTTCTCTCGCTTAGCGAATTTATTAGTGTTCAAAATCTTTTATTTTTAGTTAAATGAAGGTGCAAGTTGTTTTTTTGAGGTCCTGGATGCTTCCTCTTGCTGTAGGTAAGCTTTTTATGTATGTGCTGTGTGTATTTATTGTGTTTTGAATTTTGTAATGTTCGTGAGTTGCGCTTGATTGTTGCGAGGTCGTAATGTGTGGTAACGTGTCTCGTATGTTGTTTGCGTTACAACGTAATGTTTGTGAGGGTCGTAGTTGGTGTGTCGTGTTGTTTGCGTTGCAACGTAAAGTTTGCAAGGGTTGCAATTGCTGGCAAGGAGCGCCTTCGGCGCTCCATGCCAGCAACTGAGGCTCTCACCCACGGCCCTCGCTATGCGAGCCCGCAAGTGTTAGCAACAACTCGTACGCTCACAACTATATATGTGATAATTAGTTGATAAGTCAACATGGGATCCTCAGTGTAAAGGAGAAATGGCAATGGGACAGAGAAAGCCTTTGGACCTGGCTTCCATTTGCAGCTGGTAGTAAAACATATTTTGCTTTATTACAATGGTTCCCTTTTTTTTTTTTTTTTTTTTTGCAAGGGGGGGGGGGGTATAGCATTGCAGAACTTTTTTCTCTTGCTGCTCTGTCTGGAACATTTCTGCAATCATGAAAGTCACTTGTCTAGAATACCCCATGATTGATACTGAAGCATAGTGTTTTTTTTTTATCTGTGCTGACAGAAATGTGGTGACATTTGAGGCCATAGCAATGTCAGAGGGATCCTGTACAGTAGTTTAACTTACTAGCATAAATATATTGTTGTGTAATGATTAACTTAACTTCAGACGTACATTATAATAAATAGTAACATAGTAGGTGAGGTAGAACCCCCCCCCCCCCCCCCCCATTTATGACGGGCAAACGACTAGTACATAAATAATGACAGAATATTAAACTATGGGATCCACCATAAATTCTGAGGATAGCTGAAGGGAAAGAGAAATGGTGATAAAGCTGAAATATTTCACATCTGGGTCTATCGTTTGTTTGAGTGTGTGCACACACAGAAAGTGCATTAATTACTTGATATACTGGTTCAGAGCCTTAGTGAATGAAGGAAATCAGAGAGAAGACCAATCCTCACCTGCCGAGTAAACTTGTAACCACACTTTGGACATTCGAATTTCCTCACTCCTTTATGTCTTGCCACATGAACACGAAGTTGTTCAATAGCTATATATATAAAAAGGATATGCGAAAAATTATGTGGACAAACAAAACACAAACAAATTACTTAATCTATAGCAGCAGACCAAACTGCTTTCTACATTGTTGCTGTCACCTTGGTGCAAAATCATACAAAAAGCAAGGAGATAATGCCAGCATAGCAGAACAAGTGTCAGTAATTAAAATATTGTCATGTTTATATAGAATATAAGGATTGGTCCTTATTTGCTATAACCAGAAGCAAGTTTAGATTAGATTTGCAATGCAGTCTACAGGGCAAATATATGATCGCTGAATACAGGAACAGAGCCATGGGCTGAACAGTTTGGGGCATACAATGGTTTACTCTACAGATACCTTTGACGAGTCTGGGGGTATGATTAAGTCCCCTTTATAACCTATTATTACATAAAATATTTAAGCCTTGCAGAACCACAGCATATGGATGCGATTCGTATGGCTCTGACCCCTAGTTTCTCTTGTCATGTGCAGATATTTTGGGCCTACAGGGTTTTAATTTGACTCTTTTTTACCTTTAAAGGTTTTGGCACAGATTTGGCAGTAATGAGGCCTTCCCTCCTGGTGGCGACTGGCAACGTGTCTCAGGAGAGGAGTTTTATCTGTAAACTTTTGTTCACAGAACTCACAACTGAAAGGACGCTCGCCTGTGTGTGTCCGGTTGTGCTTATGTAGGCTGGCTGAAATAAATACAATAATGACAAAAACAGATTTTCAGGAACTGATTTTTCATGGAGGAATACAGTTTTTAGAATGTTTATAACATTCTCTTTTAAAGGCACAAGGCAGAACTTTTGAGAATTTACCATAATAAAAAGTATGAATATGTGAGCAACTCTCGGGTAGCCACTGTAAATTTGGACAACTTTGAATTACCATCATGCTTGTTAATGCAGAACATTAATAATCAAGCAAGAAATCTGTCCCCAATATTTGTTTCTCCTCTAGTGTGTAAAACAAAAATGATATGTTGAGAGTGTATTAGTTTAACACAAAAACTTCAAATTCTTGTCAGGCAATTTTGTATTCAGTATTCTTCTAGATCTTCTACGATTTTATATACGGCAGGAAGATTCATGAGAAAAAATAGCTGTGTTTGTGTGTGTAAAAATAAATGTTATTAAATGCTTTGTTGTATTCATTATAATTTTAAATACAAGGCATCCTTTTGCCAATATCACTGTTTTTTACCCAAGCTTTAGTATGCCACCAATACTACCTTTAGATTGTTAATCTGCGAGTTTTCAATGTTGCATGGCGATTTGGGGAAAGAACTATGGACATCAAATTCTAAGCTCAAAGACAGAGCCATACATTTTTTTGCAATGTGTTAATTTTGAATTTGTCCTTGCCTGGAACTTAACTAATGTATAGCGCTATGGAATATGGTGGCTCGTTACAAATAATTAATAATAATAATAATATCTTAGGCTGCAAATTCTTCTCAAAGAAATCAAACAAGAAAGAAAGCTTTTTTCCTTTTAGTACACAAAGAGCTGTGTGAGGGGAGATATCTGGATGCAGTTAAAGGGGCATATGGTTATTTTAAAAAAACTCAAAGTTTGTTGTCTATTCAAGTCAAGTCAAGCAGAAATGTTGGTCCTAACAAAAATCAGTTGTGTTGGTGGCAACCTGAAACTGTAGGAATAAGTATTCATTTTGGGCTGAATATATTGTTTATAGTATTTACATGATACAGATGTCCTAATGTCTCTAAAGCACCTTCAAAAGAGCAGGTTTAGAATCATTATGGGTTTGCTTTTGTTTCCTGAAAATGAGAATCCCATGACATAAAAAATATCTATTAAAGTAACTCCATATGGAGGTGTGTGCGCTTCCTATTGCTCTGACCTATTAAAAAGAGATAACTGAAATGTACTGAATGACTTGCATACTTATAAAAGGAAACTTGGGTAGTCAAGCACAGCAAACTGATTTAATGATCACTTCATAAAACTTTCTCCCAACTTTATCTAAATTTAACATGTCAGATTAAACGCCGCCTCTAAACAAAAACATAATTTTGGGGCCAGTTAAACAACAGCAACGGAGAACCTCTTCATTCATTCCCAAGTTATTCTATGGCACATAAATACATACATAGTATATTTGTGTTAAAATTTGAACGTCTAAAAATAAGTGAAAACATGTTTTTTTACTCTGGGAAACTGGGCAGGGACATGCAAATGAGTTCACATTGCATTTTTACTCTCTAATCCAAATACCACCTTATACATGGCACCTTTTAGGCATAAGCTCAACCTATTAAACAGCTTTAAAGCATAGCATAGGAAGGATTAGGCCTATTAGGCCAGCGCTATTTCAATCTTTAAATGGATCTCACCAGTGTGGGGGCTGGATCATAACTTGTGCTTTAGATCTTGTAAGAAAGCTAATTACCACAACACAATTTATCTTATGGTGAGTAAGAGAGGGATAAAAGCCCTCCACTGTACATAGTACATCAAATAAATACTAAATTTGTGTTCACATTTGGAAAAAATGTATTTCCTTTTAGTAAATATAGACCACAGACTTTTAAATGCATGATAGGAATGGTGGAAATCCTGCTTCCCTTTTTACGTCCCAGTAAAGTAATGAATATTGCACAGTGTATTTTCATAGTACCATTCTCCTACCTTGAGTTCTGAAGGTCTTGCCGCATAGATGGCACTGGAATGGCTTTTCCCCAGTGTGAGTCTTGAGGTGCATGTTTAGATTTGTTTTTTGGGTAAAAGCATGGTTGCAGAATTCACATACATATGGGCGTTCGTGTCTAGAAGTGGGAGAAAAGACTTGAAATTAGATTTGTAACTTAATCTACAATAAATAACACAGTCTTATAACGATGTGCAATCACATATAATAGTTGTCAAACTGCGAGTTGTAGTCACACTTGCGAGCCGTTGAGGCACGAGTTTACAAAAAAATATGGCTTTAACGGCTGAACCACCAAACTGGAAAAGATGGAGAAAACACACAAATATGCCTCAAATTCACTCACACACACACAGCACAGGGAGAGAGCCAGGATGTTGAAAATAACACCAACGGCAGCCATGCAAAGACTCAGCAGAGACACAGAGGAGAATGGCACTGGGGAGATGGTGGAAGGAGACACATGGCAAGTTGCTGAGACCTGTAATGAGTGGGAGGAGGAGAGGCTCGCAATGAGCGCCAAAGGCACTCAGCGCAGGGTTTGACAATGAGTGCCGAAGGTGCTCAGAGGCGGCAGAGCATTGCATTGTGTGGCAAACAGCATTGCCAGGCTTCAAAATTTTTTGCCATCATTTTTGACGGGCAAGTCGCTAGAATATCATATTCACTAAGTTACTGGTGTTCTGCTATGATATGTTCTAAAGTACAGTGGAAATAAAGAATAAATAGAATAAAAACATTTACTAAAAATGTCTGTGTGGCAAACCACGTACTTTCCTGCTTCCAAGGCAAGGATCCGAACATGGATGGACATAAGAAAGTGAAACCTCCTGAAGATAAAATGAGCAACAGAACAGACACATGCTGCTACCATCAGGACGACTAGGCCACTGTTGCCTCTATAATCCCAACCTATAATCTAACCTTCTTTGAAATTAACAGAGCATACCAACATCTTTAGAATTCATTTGCAGACAGGTATAATCCATACATCTATATTACCGCTCATTGGCCGACAGGGGCTAAACAAGGAAAAAATGCTTTCAATGTCCCTTTTAAAATATAAGATAAAGGGGAACTGAAGTCCAAAATTATGTTTTAAAGTTTATAAATGTGTGCTTTTATATAAAAATGTAGTGATAAAAAATGAGCTTTTAAAATTCTAAAAAGATCGTTTTACAGCAAAATCGGGACTGTATTTAGCTTTAACTTGCATTGGGTCAAGGCACTCTGATGACCAAATTGTGATGTTTAGTGGATAAATCAGTTAGCTTTAGACCGATTCACCGCACCCACTCTTGGATGGGCACACAGTAGGAAAAGACAGTTATTAGTCAATAGATTAGAAAGTGCATACACAAAGTACTGCTTGCTCTTACTATTGAAATAAAAGGTATAATTACTAGCAGAGAGTATTTATATATGCACTTTTATTACTTTCAAGTTGAAACACAAGCACATTGTTTACTTCACTAAGAGTGTGAACTTCACTGAAACCCTCGGAAACTTTGAGATTAAAATTAGAAAGGTATATTGAGTTACTTGGAACATTCTTAAGAGGGTAAGAACACACACTGTGAAGGAAACAGTCTCTGGATGAAAGCAAAGAAATGTGATGGTGTAAGCATTTAGTGACATGTCTAGTAAAAAACAAACAAATGAGTTTAGTCTATCCCAAACGTAAATGTAAGCCCTGGGAAGAATATTTATTTCCCTCATGTATGCCCGATAAGGCTTTCTGGAGAATATTGCATCATGTAAACAGAAGCAAAATAAATTATAGCTTGGAAATTACTTTACATTTGTTAATAAAAAAATAAAAAACAACTCACAATAATGCCTTTCTGACATTCTTCTACTTAACTAAATGAGAATATATGTAACAGTGATTCTCGTCAGCCAGTCCTAGGACCTGTGCATGTCCCTGAGATATTTCCTGCTGGTTCATAGGAACAAAGAGGGATGAAGAGAGCCTAAAATCTTATACATACCAGTACCATTAGTCAAAGCTATAGATTATTGAGGATCTATCTGTAGCGAATATGCATTATATTCAAATCAGTACAAAACTAGTCGTAAATCTATCACCTTGTTTATAATGTGCTGGATCTCAGACAGTCCTCATGACCACCGGAAGGTAACCAGCCAGCCCCCCGATCTAAAACACTGAGAGCCAATATTCTTCATATATACAAGGTTCAGCAAACCTAGGAGCTTGTGAGCCATTCGTCCTAACATTTTAGATTTCACTCCTAAAACGTTTAGCTATTTTACATATATCTCTATACATAGACACTGAAGAAAAACACTACGAAGCTTCCTATACATTGTGTAAATTCCTCTTTAATTAATGTTTGAATCTGACAACAATATAATCAAGGAGAGAGAGTTTTACACAAGTCTTTTAACTAAGTGACTTTATCCTTCTCAATATAGTTGAGGTATAAAAATACAGAATTCAGAGTAATATAAAGCCTCCGCTTCTGGAACCCCTCCTATTCTTTCTGTTCTCTTTTATGTAGTGTGCCATGTTTCAATGCTGTGAGGCAACAGTCATAGCAGAGGGGCTTTACACTACCCATCAAATGCTGTTGCATGCAGATAAACAGCGACTTACAGTCTTCTTGAGCAACATGCGACACTAGCAGTGTGAAGCACCCCAATTTGGGTATGGCCTTAAATCACAGTTGAGAAACATAGTAGCCTACATGAGAGATATCAGGGAGAAAGGGGACATTACCACAACATGAGATTTTGTTACTCTGGAGGCCTCTTAGAAGTGAAGTGTATATTTTATATCACAATTACACTGAGGAGAGCATAAAAATAACTAAAGGACCAACAGTATTGTTAGGTATTTCATTTCTTCATTATGAGTTTATTGGCTAAGAATATTATGATTATAAAAAGTATATCAGCTTGTTTTTTCCTTGTATCTTACTAGAATGTTTAAGTAGGTTATCTGTAGACATGTTTAAGGTAATATTTCCTTGTGCATCTGTTTCCGGTTTCCTTTCTTTGTCTCAACAACTGCTGATGGCAAATATCTATAGGAAGCCGTGATTAGATAAGGATTGTTTCGCTGAGTTAGACAGAAAAAGAAACTTGCTTGCAAATGTGTATTTAACCCTATTTTCAACTATGCTATTAGCTGTGACGTGTGTTATGCTATATAAGGGGCTGCCGCCCAAATAAACTCAAGAGATTATTCTGATGGCACTCGGACTTCTGTGCATTATTTTCTCTCATTATATCTTGGTACCCAGATATAATATATACACACATCAGAATACATGATTACTCACTAATCTGATCTTATCAAGTATTAACATTGCCAGTTCAAGAAAAAAAAAAACTTGTTTATAAAGTATGTACCGATTTAACAGCACAAGCAGCTGTATAAGCCAAGGACATAAAACTTTTTTTTTGTTCAGAAAACCTGATCTTTTGGGAAACCTGTTTATGAGTACAAGAATCCATTTTGTGTTTTATATAACATCGTAAGAGTTGATTGATGGGTGTGGGAGAAGGAAACAGGCAGGACTTCAGAGCAATTGTTTGATCACTGAATAAGAATGAAATTAACACCACACCACACCACCGTTCCCTGGCTCAGAAGTAGAACATTGCATCAAAGGATTGAACTATAACTCTCCAGAAATGTAAACGTCTCTCTCACACACAGGTACACACAATTTCCACCAATGTATCATGAATCTCTCCAGGGTCTTGTAAAGACATCAACATTTATTTTGTTCTAAATAAAAACTATCTGTATGACTATTTTTCTGCTTAATTATGCCCTTAGTTAGACTCAAAGCTTTCAAACATATATTTGTTTTTTTCATTGTGCAGTAGTCTTTTAAATCATCTAACAGACGTACTTTTCTAATCTACGGCCAAGGTACTTTCCTCCAGAGCCAGTAAGACAATCTGTACTGGTTCAGTACACAGTATAGTTAAAAATGCATTGATTTTATATTTAATGTATGCGCACTTGTGCTTAGCTTTGATGTGCATATGTAAGCCACTCCTGCTGGATGCTCGGTGACCACACTCTTCACAAACAAACAGCTTCTCCCCTCGATGTTTGAATGCTTCATGTAAACGTAGTTCAGTACGAGAAAAAAAGCATTTTCCACACGTAGGGCACTGGAACACAACGAGAAAGCAGTTAATGTATGTGAGATATTGGCTAGCTGTTTGAAACGGCAAATCCTAATCTATGGTTATCACCTAAAAATCTTAAATCTATTAAAGGACGCTAGCACAATGATTAGTCACTTCCTATAAAACCGATGGAACAAGATTACATTTTGTAGCAGTTAGACTTAAAAAACATGAAAGCTACAACTGATCTTACAATCGTGCACATTTCAGGATTGCTACAATCTAAATGTGATTCTTCCAGAAACAAACTGTAATACCTAAAGAATAAAAATGCATTTTAACTAAATAGCTATGGACAAGGAGTTTATAGATATGTTAGCAACCCTTGGCAAAAATAAAGGTATATTAAGGACTCTGGTTAATTACGCTCATTACTGACCCCTGCTGGTACAGTTCAGATAGATTTGTTTCTTACAGCGTGTGGCTTTGGAGCTCCGTGCACCTTGATCATGTGACTTTGCAGGTGCTTTTTCTGCATAAATTGTTGGGTACAGGAAGAGCACTGAAAAAAAGATGATTTACATTAGAAGGACAGAGGTGTATAGTATGTCTATATATTCAGTGCAATAAGCCAGAAATCTAAGCAATGCAAAGATGTAATTGTTATAATTAACAGTACTGCATTCACTATAACATCACTGAGCAGGTTCTCAATAAATGAAACATGGCAACTATATAAAACACTTATAACCTGTCAATGAGCTCTGTGACCACACTGGTTGGGCTCCTAATTAACCCATTGTATTTCCTTATTCTTAATGTGAGATAACTTTAGACTGAAAACAGTACGGGCAGAAAACACAAACTGACGATAGAAAACTTACTCTGAAAATTTCCATTTCTTAGTAAAGTATTTAATTTACATTATGCAATATTTTAATATGAACTCATTTTGTCATCTAGTTGTACTGCATTTTCAAGCACTTGGCTATTACACTTAAAAGAAATGACTGAGGAAATGTAAAAAACATACCTTATAGGGCATATCTCCTGTGTGAGAAACCATGTGTATCCTTAATTCCCCTCTCCTTTTAAAAACTTCACTACACAGTGTACAAGTAAAAACCTGCATCAGAAGCAAAAATGTAAGTAGTGAACGATATGTGATTTATATTATATAAATAGGCTTCAGTGCCAGATTAATAAATCGTAAGCATGTAGGAAAATAAAAAAAGAGCATTCACAAAAGCAGGAGTTTCTAGCAGCCAACAGCCTCTCTTTCTCTGGAAGTATAAATTCGAAAAACATTGGAATAGTAATTATAAACTATATGTGATTTAGATATCAGTTTTGTATTTTAGTTTGGTACACAGAATTGTAATAGTATCCTTTTCACCGTTTATTAGTAATAGTAAAAGCAGTAATTATGACAATGTAAATGCCATTCAGTATATTCTGCCTGAAATATTTTATGACTTTACAAAAGTTTGAGTAAATACAGATTGGCAGGAAGTTTGTGATTTTTTTCCTCACTAGATTTTGAATTCTTATATGCTTAAGCAAAAACAATTTTGTCTACTGATCACCAAGCTTCCTCTTTGTACAATTAGAGGGCTCTTTAGGAATTTTGTTTTATATGAATGTTTTTAATTGTGTTATTTAATTAACTGTATCATCTTCAATATCGGTTCAATAGTAAATGTACAATTCACTTACTTCTAAGAAATCCCCAGTGTAAAATGTCCTCTGGAGTCTCACCTCTTTTCCTTTTCTTGCACATGTAAGCTGCCATGTTACACAGCTGACCTAAAACCACATCAATATGGTTCACAACACCAGTGCCTCATGCTGCTCAGATACAAAACATGCCACTATCTGCTTGTTACAAAACATGCCATGATCTGCTTTTTAGCAGCATGGCACACTGCTGGTGTGAAGCCCCTTCTATGTGGGCGTTGCCTCAGGAAAAAGCTATGCAACATGGCAGCATGCATGAGCAAGAACAGGAAGGAAGGGATGAAACAGAGTATGTTAATCAGTGAACTGTAAATCCAATATGATAATTACATTGAGGAGGATACAATTAGGTCACCGAGGTAATACATTTACATAAAACCATAAACGTAATAAATTAGTTTAACATTACAGAGGATGAGCAGGCATATTCATAAGATCATTTTTTTTCATGAAGAAAACAAACAACATTTACAATACATAAAGCATGATCTTTGAAATAAATGAGAACATTTTTTAATCAATTATGCAATTTTAATATGATAACTATGCTTTAAGTATCCAATAAATACTTAGCAGAAAGATATGTTGATCAGTAATAAAAATCCAACATTTTTTAACAACACACCTGTTCATTTTTGCTCATGCAGTTTCGGGCTTCATGTTCAAGGAGATTCTCTTTTCTGAAATATCTTTTACCACATTTGGAGCACTCAAATGGTTTTTCTCCTGTGTGTTTCCTAAGTACATAAATAAGCAAATGTAGAAGTATTTCATAACCCAAATAAAAAATACCTGATTAAAATATATAAATGAATAAAAACCTACTGAAAACACACAGTATATAAAGATTGTCTGTATGTATTGTCATTATTAAGACTTACCTGTTATGTACTTTCAAGTAATACTTGCTGAGAAACTTTTTATGACATGTGGGACATTCTACAGTCATGTTAGCACTTTTCCCAACATCGTCACACTCAACAGTATTAACATATTTTTGGTTTTCTAAAGGAGACGCCTTCTTAGCTGTACAAGACATCCGTTTAGGGGTCTGGATCTTGCTCTCAGGGACAAAGTCATCATCTATATCCTCATGAATGTAGACTCCGTCCTCTGTCATTACATCATGAATCTGGTCAACCTCCAAATCCCACTTCAATGGAAGAGAAATTACATTATCTAAAGTACTAAAGTAGAACTTCTTGAACACAACAGATCAAATCCTCCACTAGCAAGGTAATGTATATATTTATACATAGAGTGGTATGTAAGGGAAAGTACAACCTCTTCATATTCTACAGTTTACATATGAAGACAAATCTAACCTTTACATGTTATTCATCACATCCTAACAGTAGGTAAATCTAAACTGATGCGACAAATAACATATATTAAATGTACATATATATATATATATATATATATATATATATATATAAATATAATAAACAGCATTCAGAAGCCTAGTTAATGCTGAGAGGTCAACATGGTAATAGCTAGAGCTGGTGATTCTATACAAAGAAAGACTATATCACAGCAAGATTAACTTCAAGGTATTTTTATACAGAAGCACTTTTCAATCTGAATATAATCACAGTAAAAAGAAAAACACACACACGCAAAAAGATCATACTGGATCCTAAAATGTTTGGCAGGCTCCTAATTAAATTGGATGGCTCGTAAGGTTCAGATAAATCAACCCCTGTTTTATTGTATATTTGCTCAAATTATTGGGACTATTAATTCTAAGTGTATCTGCTTCTTTTGTTTTCTCACCTAGTGTGTCATAATCTGTTGTACTGTTAACCTGTGGTGATGGGTGACTCTGCTTCAGAACAGAGCATATAATGAATAGGGAGCAGTGAAAGCAAGGAAGGAAATCGAAACAGGCAGAGACACTTAAAAGTAAACTATCCCAATAGGCAAGCTCAAAATAAAAAAATCCCATCTGATATGTGCTAGGGACGGCAGGATGTGTATTGGAGATTAAAGCCTATTAATCTCAGGAAGCTAATGCCAGTCCCCATGTGGGGTCATATCATGTAATTGTCTGCCACCCCCTCTTGTTACATTGTGTACACCCCCTCTGTATCTATCCCCTATAAATACTGCTGTCATTTTCAAAAATAAAACAGTTCACTCAAGGTCATATAGAAATTGCATGTTCTCTTATTTTGTTCCTGGTGGCTGCGATACTGAATCTATCACCACCCTCTAAGTAACCTGTCCTGGTCACTACCACAGGAAGGTTACTGTGACTCCTGGAAGCGCTAATTCCTGATGGAGAGACTCTGACTGACACTGATATTAGGGTGCCGGTGCAGAGATTTCAAAGAACCCAACGGTCCTTGTGGGTAGATAACCTGTAGTCTATAGCAGTTGGCTCTGTGCTTGTATAGCCCAGCTCTCGGATCGTCACGGTGGTAAATATGTCTAAATCTTTAATAGCATTACTCAGAGCAGTACAAATACAATTTTATAGATCTTTCATCAGACCTCACAAGGAATACATCATGTTCTAGAAACCCTATCTTCAGACAATAAATAATTCATGCATTCATTTAGAGGGAAGTGAAGTAATAAATTGCTTGGTCAGAACATACATAAGGACAGCCTGCATGAAATATGTAAAATGATTAATTACATGTAAAGAAGGGAATGTCTTTCAGAAAAGGTTATAATTTAAATTTGGAGATTAGGTTACCGTAATTTGCAAAAGTACTAAGGTAGTTCTTACTGGCTCATTTCTGTGATTAAACATAATTACCGTGATATAGTCTCCATCTCTGTTCATACTCTGTTCACTCTTCTGTCCTCTCCTTTGCCTCCTGAACTCTTTACGTTGCACATCTCCAGCATCATCTGTATTTTTAAAGTCTGTTGTCAAGAAAGGAGAGCTTTCCCCTGTCCCAGGAAGCATAGCAAGAATCCGGGACTGCTCTTGGCTCTGTCCAGATGTGGCCTCTTGAGCCAGTTCATTGCTGAGTTCTGAAATCCCTTTTAATGTTTCCTCTCCATCTGACTCAACTGCCTGCTTTAAATGTCCGTTCAGAGTTTCAAGCGTGCTGGACTCTTGAAGAAAGACATTGCTTTGATCGCCCGATTCAAAACATTTTGGTTCAAACCTTTCACAGACTTCAACTGCCTCAAAGATCCCCAGTTCCTTTGACGCTAGGAGGACTTTCTGGACATTTTCCTGTGAAAGAACCAGCTCTCCTGTGTACAGAAAATCCAATACAAGTCCAATAACTTCCGAGAAGCTTTCATGGAGGATAATATTAGGAGGAGTCCCATCTCCATACAGACTCTGGAAAAAGCTGCTGCTACAAGCCAAAATGCTCCAGTGTGCCTTAAAAGTAACATCACCAACAACCAAGGTGGCATCACAATATCTTCCCTCTTCTCTTTGCTTGTTTAGTGCCTGAAGCACTTTTACACTATGCTGAATGAAGATGTTGTCCATGGTCTATGAATATAAACAAAATAGTAACAAAACAGAACAGGAGGGAAAGTTATAGTTTCATATGATGCAAGGATATAGACAAAAATGAATCAGTGATTATAACACATATGGTGATCAGAGAACGGCTATTAAACCGTTTATATAGAACAAACTATACAAACTTAATAGCACACTGGAATACATTGCAATTACCATTACTAGGTTGTGTAGCGCCAATCTAAATAGACATTTTACTCAAAATACTATATTTAGTTAATCCAATATGTTTGAAGGACATTAAGCATTTACAGTCTGAATTTTTTGCAATTATACAGAGGCATAAATTCCCAAGAGCGGATAAAAATAGAATGGATGTGCATAGAAACAATGGGTGTTTCACAAATATTAAATATTTATTACAGCTAGCACACTAAAATACAAATTATGGCATGGGATTTAGGAACAGATTTACCAGTGTGGATGGACGTGGAAAATGTATTACTTTAAAACAGGGAAATACAATACATATTGTGGCTGCTTTACAAAATAATACAAACAAATAGTAGTATTAGCCCATCAACAACTCACTTAAACTGTGAAATAGACTGAAATATGAATGCAAACTAACAACCACAGTTGTTAGCTGGTATTTTGCTTAATAAAGAAAAATTAAAAAAAGGAAGTGCATGATATAGAAATAACGATTGCATAGTGTAAACCTACAATAATATATGGTATTAATGTATGATTTTCATTTTATTTTAGTTATTTGTTTGCATGTTATGTTCTTTTATTTATTTATATATATATATATATATATATATATATATATATATATAAAACTCTCAAGCAACCAGAAAAAACATTGAATACTGTACTTTAAATAAAAAAATTTTTTTACAGGGCTCAACAAATGCCAGGAGCCAGGTTGCTATACCACAAAATGCTTACAGGCACCTAGACTGCACCCTCCAGCTGAACGTACCTGTATGTAAGTGAGGAGTGAAAGCTGCTGCTGCTAGAACAGCCCTCGCTGACATATATACTGAGCAGAGCATCCTATAGCTAATCTAGGCCTCGTATAATAGTAACTCTCAAGCAACCAGAAACTACATTTATCCGGCATCTACCAATCCCCATGGGTGCCGGATAACTTAGAGTCTACTGTATATATACACACACACAAAATATAAAAACAGATAATAAACAATGTTTATTTCATAAACTATTGGACTTTTGTCCCACCACATCAATAAAACGTTTGGACCATATCTGCAGAGATTTTAAATATTCAAAATACAAGATAACACTTTGGGGTCATATAAATTCACAATACTCAATGTTTTCTAACATAATACTTTATATCAGAAACATCCTACACCATATTTCTGTGGTTTTGTGCTTACTACTTCCATTTTATTAACAAGTCTTTATAAGATTCAATGTAATCCATTTTCAATGTCACATTATATAGATTACCAATGCATACAAGACTTGTCAGTGCTAAATTGATAAGATAATATGTGAACCAATCATCATCCACATCTATGTATAGCTATAATAAAAGAGAAGTCAGAGAGAGAGGCTGAAAGTGACCACTTTAGAGACCACTGAAGCACATGTTATAAATACATTTATGCTTCAGAATTGGGGACTTTGGAATATTACTAGATGGGCATTTTGCAATCAAATTGTTTTATATTTTAAGTAACAAAGCAAAGGTCCAAGTTATTGCATAAACAAACAGATCACTTAAAAATAAAAATGATGAAGATAATGCCCGGATGGATAAATAATAATAGTCAAAGGAAGTTTTGGGTTATTAAAGGGCCATTCACCTCATTGTGAGTGCCCTTCATGGTGTGAAAGAGTACAAGATTGTATGCTAGAATGAACTACACTAGTAATAGCTAAAAGAAAATTTAAAGTTTTAAGTCTGTTTACAAACACAGACTATCCTGCCTCATAATTAATAACAGACAGCAGAGTTGTGGGGTGAGGACAATGATTGATAGTTTTCTCCTGATCTCAGAAATAACCTCAAGCGTTACCCCATAACTGGCCTGTGTTTCCAGCATTCCTGGATCTGCACAGATTGATCTGGTAAAGAATAACTGTTTATTTATTTATTTTTGCTCACTATACAGAGCTGTAGGTCTGGCAGTGGGCACACAATTTACTTTATTGAATTCTCAGTGAAAACTGGACGTATTTAAAAAATTCAAAAAGTATTTCAACATGTTTTTTGGGAGAACTTTCCTGTTATGAGTTCAGCAGCGATTACAAACGATGTACAATTGCGGCAGCGCCATGCTAGAACTTTCCTTTTATAAGTACTCCAGCACACAACCATCACAGGCGGCAGTGGAAGATTTTGCTGCCGATGACATAGGTTTAGGATAATGGTAAATGGTTTAAGCTTGGAAATTGTGTATGATCTCAGCAGCTCCATCTAGTAGCTCCTTCCTGCAACTGCTGGAGTACTCAAACAGGAAAGATCCATAAGTGTACTTTTCATTTCTGCAATAACTTGGATCGGAGTCATTTTAATGTCTAAAGTACTGATATATATATATATATATAATGTTGTTCATGTAAATAAATACATACACAACGCAAATAAACAATGTAAGTTGGTGGTTTGTGCTTTTGAATGTATAATAAGGACTGATAATACATAAGACATTGCTGACTATGAGTCATAACATAATACACTGTATATATGGAGGGAAAGCTGCTATACAAAGCAGCCCATATCAGATTGTGGTAAACAAGCTGCTAACACATACAGGCAATGCTTATGTACTGACACCAGTCCCATAGCAAGCTATACGCTCACAGCTATGAGAAGGCCGCACGGCCTGGTCACACACAAACTGTTCCCACTTACGCTGCCCGTGACACACACCCACTGATAACAAGACATACTAACCGGTCCAGAACCAGGCGCCGTCCAGCGGGCTGCACAGCTGCTTCCGGTGCCAAATTATCGCGAGAAATGCCCTCAATCATAAGAGGCAAGTAGAAAACCAAGCCGAATTCTAATGTCGCCACTCGGCGGCCATCTTGTGTATGGCAACCTGAGAATAAGAAACCATGTTCCTTATGGCACACAGGTTGCTATGACGACCGCCAGGCATCATGTAGAATATCTTTCGTGTGTGCATTGAAGCACTGCGTGTAAATACATCTATTATGAAAGATTACCAGAGTGTGCTTTGTATGTTTCTTGTAAAGCTTCAGCAAATAATAGGTCCAAAAGAGTTTTTATTTTAGATATGTGGTCTCTTAGAGGCTTGTGATAAAAGGGCCTTTGTAGGCATATATTTATATATACCAATAAGATAGGCTAACTGTAAACACAAATATACTCTTACACTGCTGTGGAATCTAACAGTTTGGTCTATGCTAATAAAAATTCCTGAGGATGGAGGAATCTTTAAATGTCTGCACAATGAGAATGTGGCAGCTACCACGTCCAGTGCATTCAGTAAGAGTAATGGGAAGCTTTTACACAAGTAACAGAATCAGCTGAGAAAAGAAAACAGATCTGCAGTAAAAATAATTGGGACCTTTCCTGCTATGTCACCTTTCTTGCTATGTCCCCATCAGCTCAGTGGCCAGTAGGTGGTGGGACATGGCACAATGTTGAATTTGTTCTTAGGGTTGGGGTTTAAGTTTAGGGTAGTGGCAGATGATAAGCTTTACATAATAAAGTACACGCCACTATTTTAATATGTAAAGGTTATCATCTGCCACTAAACTAACCCTAAACTCTACCCCTCACCCTAAGAACATATTCAACAAAGTCTGGGTGGATCATGACGCGCCACCTGCTGGCTGCTGCATGCCACTTCACTAGCGGGGACATAACAGGAAAGATCCAATAATTGCATCACTATAATAGTTGTGCATCTAAGAATGTTCGGAACGTTTGTGGTGTTGGTTACGCTTTGCGGCCCTGCTAGATGCGCATGCGCAATGCGCGGCCTGATCCAGAAAGTAGTTACGTCCGCAGGGTGGGAGCGGCAGAGGAGGAGAAGACGGTAAATGCAGCGCTGCTGGCAGGGTTGCATCCAGGTACGCAGGGCTCGCGATGAGTGACAAAACTTCTCACATTGGGTGGCAAACAGCATTTCCAGGCTTACATTTCTATTCCCGTCATTTTTGACGGGCAAGTGGCTAGTATAAATATAGTTATGTAAATATGTTTATTGATTCATTTGCTTTCTAAAATCAAAGAGGACATTTTGAATATTAATTACCTAAAATATATGGAAACAAAATTGACCACAGTGGTCCTTTAATTAAGTCTTTTATTGGAGTTTTCAGATTCCAGTCAATGTTACTATGCACCCGGATTGGAGCCAGATGTCATTTGCTGCTCTTTGTCTTCTGGACTAGTAATGGAAGAAAATGTGTAGTGTAATTTCAAACCACTAATGGATTATTTTGATATTAAAAAGGAGAAATATCATGCAGCACAGCATGGGTATATTTAGGCTTTATTTTTGCTAGGCCACTCAGATTTGTGTTCCCCTATACCCCACTTGCAGCTCCTCATTTTCCCTTTCTATATCTCAAATCATAAGTTTATGTGTGTTTATGTATATGTAAATTATGTCAGAAAGTACATTTACAATCTGTTGATTTATAAACTGCTGAGAGAGTAAAACCCACACAATCTATTTAGAGTAGAATTACATATTTGTACCTTTATATCTTCAAGCTAAATGACATATAGTGATACACACACACCTATTAAAATGAAACCCTTTATATATATTATAAATTTAAGTGAAAACAAAAAACAGGGCGGAATTAAAAGATAATGTGATAAATTGGAACGAGAAGGCGACCAGATATTATTAGCTTTATACAGTAGACTCTCAGTTATCCGGCACCCACTGTGATTGGTAGATGCCGGATAAATGTAGTTTCTGGTTGCTTAAGTGTTACGATTAAAAGAGGCCTAGATTAGCTGCACATAGGATGTTCTGCTAAGAATATTTGTCAATGAGGGCAGATCTAGCAGCAGCAGCTTTCACTCCTCACTTACACACACACATACGATTGGCTGGAGGGTGCGGTGCTGAACCCGGGGAACGTAACGCCAACACTGCACTGGCTCAGTCACTCGTGCCTGTCTGCTTCCAGGTAAAATTTAATTGCAGAGATATACAGTGGATGCAATCTAGGTGCCTGTAAGCATTTTGTGGCGTGACAACCTGGCTCCTGGTATTTGTTGAGCCCTGTAAAATTACATTTTTATTTAAAGTACAGTATTCAATTTTTTTTCTGGTTGCTTGAGAGTTCTGGTCACTTGAGTTCTGGTTAACAAAGAGTCTACTGTATATGGTAAATTACCAACCTAATTTAGCAGCAATACTTTACACTACTATACCTCTGAGGGATTATCCAATTATGAATTATAACATTGTGTCTGATGCATCAGTTGCAATTTCTCAAGGAATGTATGACAAGTATCACAGCCCAATCTAAGTAAACCATCAGCTTGTTACAAACACTTGTGTTACTTACTTAGATCAATATCTTAACAAATTATGTTCTTGCTATCTCTTGTGTCTACACCTCAGCTGATGATATCTACTGTAAATAAACCCTCATCGGAAACCATGGGACTGGTTCCCATATTATCTGCCCTGTCTATTATATATAAGTGAGTCCTGCATGTGACAGTTCTGCTGCAGCCGCCAGTCCTTTCCCTCAACAGACACAAATTTTCCCGCTACTAAGTGGCTTTTTCAAGGGAGAAGGCAGATCAGTATCATGTTGCCTTATAAGGCATTATTTCTCCTGATGTCATTCGTTACTGCCCTGTTAACTCCTATGAAGCTAGAATTGACAGGCATCCTACCGAAGGAGTATATTTACTCCTACCACATATAACTTTAGTAAGCATCTTTATTATTATTATCCTTTATTTATAATGTGCCACCATATTCCGTAGTGTTACCTTTGTTAAAATACAAAATTGTGCTTATTGATAGAAAGAATATATAGATATCCTCCACATAAGGGCGTAACATTTTCAAAACCCACATTACATATATAGTTGTGGATCCTACGAATGTGGGTGACGTTTGGGATGTTGGTCATGCACTTGCAGCCCTCGCAAAGCAAGGCCCGCAGTTTAGATCTACAAATACGGTATATATGTGATTGCAATGAGCGCCAAATGCGCTTATTGCAGGGTTCGCCATGAGCTGTGTGATGTCAGCCCATCTGGCTTACAACCTTGGGCTATCAAAGCTCTTGAGATCAAATTCACCAGATATCTATAGCTGGCTAGTGAAAAAACCTTGATGTTAAACTAAAGTGTTTGCTTAGGACTACTTGAAGTACATACATCTGTCTTGACCCAAGCTCTGTATGTGTGAGTGTGTTATGATCTGCAGCTAACTTCAAAACAGATCATTTTTACCAATTCCACATATGTTCTATACAACATTTTCCCTCTTATAATATATTATAACTAGGATACATAATAACCATGTACAGGCAACATATAACCACACACAATAACACATAATCTGAATGCAGTTAAAAGCAAATAAAAAATCAATACTGCACTCTAAATAACGGGGAAAGTGATGAAAGACATTAGAAGTAATTGCACAACAGTCTCAAGCTTTTTTTTTTTTTATGTTTCATTTCGGGGTTATATTGATCTCGGGAATCAATAAGTTAATACATATCAGGCCACTCACATGGACTAGAACAGTATCAGCATTCATTTTTATTATTTTGTGATTTTAGGTTTTGCATATCTGATCGCATATCGGACCCCCAAATGCTAATTGATTGACATGTAACCTCCATCTTAGACTGACTTAATTATGACGGTCTGTTTTGAAGTGGGTAGTTACGGCCTTGTTTAATTGATCATGTCCCCACCCTGAAATGCTACGTACGAGTGCATGGTTTGCGGTTTCGGTAACTTGCGGGCTTGTTCAATTGAATAGCACTAGAATTGTAGCAGACTGCGAGCCCACGGCACGCCCGCAGACATACGGCCTATGTACCGCAAGATGCGGCCTTTAAATTGAATGAGGCTCCTAATGTTTGTCATTAAACCATATATAATAGTTTGCCAACACAGAAGGCAAGAGAAAACCTTAACACTTATTTACCCATTCTTCCAAACAGTTTTTAATTTTATATGGCTGTCTCATTATATCTCTGTGTATAACCCAGGAATTATCTCTCTGTGAAAAGCTTTGTAGTGTTCATGAGAGGGTCCCTATTAGAGGCAATGGATCTAGAGCTCTGGAGGGGACCCGGAGACATTTGTAGAAGTGGAACCTGGGAACACAATTTTTAGATAGTGGGGAGGAACTGTATTGTTCCTAGGAATTATTTTGGGGTCATTATTTTTTGAGCCCAGGAAGGTTTTCACAACAGGATTAGTTTTGAAAGCACATTAGTATATCTGTATACCAATAATGAAAGCACAACATTGGCGTCCAGTATCTCCAAAGCAAGCATTTTCGCATCAGACAGTACAAAATTTACTAAGTATGTACAATGTTTGTCTCTGCCTTTGATATGGTGCCACCTGGTGGCAATATAATTCTTTCATGCAAAGGAGACTTATTTATTTAGGGCTTTACACTTGTGCCTGTGAATACAGTATAAATGGATATAGCTGTCAGTCATTTTTATGGAGTCCCTCTTCAGTCAGAGTGTAAACATTTTGGATCTAATAATACCAGAATAGGAAGAATGATTTGGACTGACGTATTTGTTTAAATTTTGGCCAGGAAAAGTGAAATGCACTTTGTTTTCTTAGTAATAATGTGCAGATGTGAACTCAAGGTTTCAGCTGACATCTGTCATCAATTACGAAAAAAAATAATAGTGGCCAAAATGTTCTAAAGTTCTGTTGCACCCCAAAACAGGCATTGCAACTACTTGTCTGCTGAATATTGCTTCCATACCATGGCTCCCATAAGAAATTCATCTAGTGAAGTTCACTCAAAAAATCACTACCCAGCTATCGCATCCCACACCTTAATCTAATCTTCAAGAAATTCCATCCAAGTGCTTTAGATGTTCCTAATATTGTATGCCTCGAGTACCTGTCCCATAACTATTTTAAAAACTGCTATCACGTGTCTCCCATAACTATCGTTGATTTCACTGAAGTTTAAAAAACCTACATTTGCTTCCAACCCCCTGTAAAGGCAGCAATATGCCTCCAAGAAGCCCGAATGCCTCAAATCGGTCGCTAGGAAAAGGGTAACATCTTAATTGCGTCGGATTTGAGGCTTGATAGCTAAAACAGGACACAATTAAGGGGTTAATACCACTACCTCCTATGAACCAGGAGATCCCCAGGATCCCCCTCAATACCCGATACACTTTATAAGTATGGGTATCCCCAGGATTCTCCCTTAATACCGACAACCCCTTATGACCCTGAGTATCCCCTAACTAAAGTAAAACCATGGGGGTTCTAATGGACCCCCACGTTAGCTAATTTTAACCTCTATACCACAGGGACCTCAATGGTCCCCCATGGTATACTAAGCTATGACCATGGGGTTCTTATGGACTGCAATACCTAATAATAACCCCAAAGGACCCCAATGGTATACTAAGCTATGACCATGGGGGGTCATTATGGGCCTCCATGTCACACAAAGTTAACCCCTATATCACATATTAAGCTATTACCATGGGGGTCTTTGTGTACCTCATTTTCACCAAAAGTTAACCCCTATGCCATGGGGGTCCTCAAGGACCCCATAGTCTCTAACACTAAATACTTACAAAAATACTACATAAAATAAAATTAAACGTGTATGGGAGAAAATATGCATTACCTATCCTTTTGACGCATTCCAGGAATGATCATGCCCTGGTTCCACACTTTTCAGCCCTGGATAGGCGGGCACTTATATGTCAATTGAGGAAACCATTCTCTTTTTTGTTGTTGATTGAACATTACTAATTACTTAACCAATGTCTGATATCAAATCTTGTCAAACAATATTATACTTGTGGCAGCCATAATTTTTTATCCTTTATTAAAAAGTACAAAATGTTTCAGAAAATCTGTGAAAGATGTACAAAAATACTGCAATTGATAATTAAATTTAAAATACAAAAATACATATAAACATATACATACATTTGTATCTTTGACCATACACATCAGCAATATATCTTGTATGGTCTATAAAATATTCATGTGGTTGAGCTTTCATAAGCGAGGCCATTCAGAAAATTTAGAAAAGTGCACATAGGCCCTCATTCAATTGCAATTTGGCCAATTGAATAGGGCCCTAAATAAGCACATAACATGTATTTTTTAAATAAGTTTTTAGTTAGCAAGTATCTATCCAAAGAAAGGTTTTCACTAACTAAAAACTGCTTTAATAAAAATATGCTATGTGCTTCTTTAGGACCCTATTCAATTGACCACATCGCAATTGAATGAGGCCCATAGTCTGTGCACAGCAAACAAACATATGAGCTTTACTTGTAAATTCACTACAATGGTCCTTTAAGGATATCAGCTAGGGAAAGGAGAAAAAAGGGACAGGTAGGAGAGCAAAAACACATTGTAGTGTAATAAAGTCCCAGAAAATATTTATTTTAATGGGAAGTTTACCTAAACACGTGTTGCTCTTATTTGAAAGAGTTCTCTTATTGAAATTCAAATTTAGATGTAAAAGTTTTAGCACTTGTCCTTTTCTTGCTACAAAACCTCTATATATTAGGTGGTGCCAGCACAGATATATGAATGTAACTCACAATATAGACTCAGCCGCAGTTTGACTGGCTCTTGTCCCAAATAGCTCAGAGAGCTGATTGCCAATAATAAAAAAAAACTGCTCTTAAAATAACATCTCCCGTTCTTCACAAACATGGAGGAGTAAATGACTAAGGGCTCCATTCCAATATTTTAAATTGCTGATTTTGGAGTCAATCTCTACATAACTATACCAATCAAGATACAAAAACAGCCCTACCAGAAATGCACACGAAATAGGTTACACAGTGCAAAACACACAATCCACTGCTGTACCATTCAAATTCCCACCAAAGCCATTCCATAAAATTTTTTGAGAGAAAACATTACCCTTTGAAGCACCTACGTCCTTAGATGGTACAAAAATTCTACATGTACCTTAAAAGGCATAAGAAAATGCCTCTGAGAAGCAAAGTGTTAGATCTGATAAAACTGTTAAATCTGATGCTATGATTGTGTCGGATATGAGGCTTGATTTCTCATATCCGACACAATTAAGGGGTAATACCACCTTCATGAGACCCCCCAACACCCATTACAGTAAAAATAAACCTGGGATCCTCTGGGTCTTGCCAATACCCCTACCCGCTATGCATTGGCGGAGCTAGTGCATGGGGGGCCACAGTGCAAAAAGAACCCTTCCCCCTCCATGAGGGGCCTGCATGGGCCATAGAGGATCCACAGTGGCCACATGGGGCCTGCAGGGACACTAAAGACACACAGGGGCCACATGAGAACAGGGGGAGGCTGCAGGGCCACTAAGGACCTGCAGGGGCAACAGGGGAGGAGTAGGGTGCAGCAGCGGCCACAGGGGAACTGCATGGGCTCCTAAGGGCCCATAGGGTTCTGTGGGGGCCCTTAGGAGGAACCGCCATAGGGGACCCGCCAGGTCCCAAGAGACCCACAGAGGCCACTGGAGAAGGGAGGTCTGCTGGGAGGTAGGCAGGGCACAGGTGCCCCTCAGAGGCCAGGGCCTCGGTGCCTTGCACCGGCTGCACCGGCTGTAGATCCGCCTGTGCCCCTATGAGCCCAGGGATACCCAGGTTTTATTCCCAATATCTACTAAATGGTGGAACACCAGGTATTCCCTCCTCCTGCACGCTAACCCCCCATCCCCACCATCTAACTCTAATCACGGGGGTCCCCATAGACATTAAACAATCTCCATGGCAGCTAAAAATTAACCCCCACCACAGTTGTCCTTAACGGACCCCTGTGGCATAGCGGTCTAGCAAGAAAAAGTTGTTTTTTTTCTAGTGTGTTAGATTTTTTAGGTCGAGGCCCCTTTTAATGGGTCAGAAGATGAGGATCCATTACTTTAATCAAGAAAGAAGACAACAATAATCTTCTAGAAACATGTATAGCCTGCTTATCCACGACAGGCTATTGAGGACCAGGACATTGTGGATCATTGCTGGAGGACATTACAGGTTAGGTAAGTATATTTTTTTAACCCTTGCCGGTTTAATTTTATAATTGTCTGTAACTTTTTTGTTTTTTGTATTTTTTGTATAATTTTCTGTAGATTATTTTTTCTGAAGTGTTTTTTTTAATACTTAAGACGTAAGGGTTGTTGGGGTACCATTGTGGGGTAGTTTACATTGAGGTCCAATATGGATCCCTGTGCTGGTAAGTAGCCCTTTGCGACCCCATGGCACAAGGGCAGGGCTGGATTAACTATTAAGCAAAATAAGCACATGTTTAGGGCATCAAGGGAAGGAGGGCACAACATGGCCAGATTTACCATCGAATGGTACAAAAACTGCAAATAGTGCAGCTGAATCATGCTCCACAAAAAGGGTCTCCCACAATGAATGAATATATATATACCGTATTGGTTCGAATATAAGCCGCACCCGCGTATAAGCCGCACCCATAAAGTTCAAGGTGAAAAAATTGAAAAAAGATAGTACTCAAATATAAGCCGCACCCGTAAAATTGGAGAGAAAATGACTCTCAAAGTGATCCGCCATTGCAAGAAACAGGCTTTCTAATTAGCACTGTAGCTTTTTTTTGCAGGTTACAGGCTTTACAGGATGTTAGAATCACTAAAACCGTAAATCGCTATACAATACTGCAGTCTAAAGCATAAAAATCGGCACCCTTAACTCGCAATCGCGCAAATCGGCAGTAATTTTGCATTCGGAAAAGAAGTCGCACGTGTTACAAACAAAGTTCGCAAATCGCAATGATTTTTTGACGGTCGCACCCTTAACTCGCAAGCTCAAAAATCGGAAAAAAGGTGCGGCTTATATTTGGACCAATACGGTATATATATATATATATATATATATATATATATGAAAATAGTAATAAAATAGTAACAACAAAGGTTAATGATATAAATTGTAACATTTTAATATTGTTTATATTTTAAATTAGATATATATTGAGGCACGATAATCTTTTAAGTGCCTAGGTCCTCTAAAGGTCTTAATCCAGGCCTTGCACATAGCGGTTAATGTTAGTTTCTATAGGACTCACATGGTAGAAGGGGTTAATGTTAGGACATCTGTGGCATAGGATCAGTTATAGTAGCATGATTTTTGCTCTGCTTTTCTTGCTTAAATATAATTTTTTGCAGCTTCTGATCAGCTCATCAGAATTTACAAAGTGTTGAATATCTGTGAATTCTGATTGACTAGCCAAATACCCCTTCATAAACGAGCAAGGGCAAAACTACTATGCGATAGGGGTTAATGTTAGGTGGTTAATGTTATGGACCCTCACTGCAGACAGAGTTAATGTTAGTGCAATGGGGGTCCATATGGACCACCATGGCACATATGGATTAACTAGGTGCCACTTTGGTCCGAAGGCATAGAGTTAACATTTAGATACCGCAGAGGTCCTTAAATTACCTCCTTGGATTGGGATCAGTAATAAGAGTCATGTGGGCTAGTTTTAGATGCCAAAGATGCATAGGAATTAATTATAGGTACCACGGAGGTCCTTGCAGGACAAATGTCAAAATCTTGGAACCAGTCAGTATGAAGAGGCAGAAATGTCAGGAGATACATAGCAGAGTAGCCTGCCCAATTTTGGTGTTCATCATATTAGTTTTGTAGCCCATTATCAGCCAAGTAGCCAATCTTGTGTCCAATATAATCTCTGATTCAACACATATGGTACACATAGCCATATTCTCGTCACACAGTGTAAGTGCTTTAATACACCAGTAGGTAGCAGTATAATGCAGGTTCTTGCTCAGAACAGAAACTATAGTGTTCAACAATTGTGTTCTTCTGTGTTTTGCATAAAAAAAGCTTGAATGGAAATTAAATAAGGGTCAATTTTGTTGTCAGATCAAACAGGTCCCAAGTATACAATAGACAAAGAAAGAAGCTCCTGAAACTAGATGAGGTTTCTGTCCCATGTGCCCAGAAATAATCAATAAACCACTTGCACTGTGAAACCTAAGTGAAGCGGCCCCTTTGTCAGATCAATAGACTGTACTAATGTGTGAGACCTAAGTTCAAAATGTGTAATATAGTCTTACCACTGACGTTGCATTGACGTCCATACCGTTAAGTAAGTTGCTCAAAATGTAATTTTAATAACATATATATATAAACACTCAAAACACAAATATAAGAAAAAAGCTATAAAATTAGTGAATACTGCTAGAAAAAAAAAACAATTCATTAGCTTCCAGAATTAAGAAAATATAAAATTTGTATAGATCCCCCTGACCATCAGTCCTTGGGACTAATATGATCTGTCCAAGATGATTAGGATTCTTGAAATCTCTTTTTTAAGTATTCTGCTTCGGCGGATCATATTAGTCCCAAGTACTGGTGGTCAGGGGGATCATGACATTCTTTCATAAGATGTCGGAAAAAAACAAGTAAAGTGTGCTTTATGACACTTTTACTTGTTTACAAATAAATGAAAACAAAAGGACATACATCTGTTAGCAAATTTGAGCATGGCAGGCCGCAAATGCAGATCCTCACGAAGCAAGAGTCCGCATTTGCGGAGGTGAAGGCTCTACGGCGCCTCACTCCTCTAACAAAACCCCCAACAAAACCCTGTCGCTCATGGCGGTGATAACACCCCCCAAAAACCCTTAATTAACTCTGTCACTCATGGGGGTCAATGAAGACCCCCATAAGCCCTTAATTAATGCTGTCACTCATGGGGACAATACAAACCCCATAATCCCTTAAATAACCCGGTCACTCATGGGGGTCAATACAGACCCCCATAATCCCTTAATTAACCCTGACACACATGGTGGTCAATATAGACCCCCATAAGCCCTTAATTAATGCTGTTACTCATGGGGGTCAACACAGACCCCCATAATCCCTTAATTAACCCTGTCACTCATGGGAGTCAATACAGAACCCCATAAACCAATAATGAACCCTATCAGTCCAATAGGGGGTCTATATAGACCCCTATAGGAAACTAATTAACCCATGTAATAACACTATAAGTGCCATGAGGGTCATCCATGACACAAAGTGTAAGCACTACACTATTAACCCTAATTATACCCCATTAACCCAACCCATGGCCTATGTAATCCTAACAGTACACATTTAACCCTAACAGTACATATGTAACCCTAACTGGGCCTATTTAACCCTAGCTGGGCCTATTTAACCCCATCGAAGCCTATTTCACACTGACTCTTATGGGGGTCTATACAGACCCTCATAAGCCTCTATTTAACCCCATCAGTCCCATAAGGGTATATAAAGACCCTTATGGGGCAGTTAGAACCCTAACATTAACCACATAACTAACCCCATTCTACACTATGAAAAAATTATACATCTGGAAAGGAAATACATACAAAATATATACATTACATTACAATACAATAGAAATCAAATAAAATACAATACCCCCCTATCTAAAATACATGCATACCCCCTATCTAAAATACCTTAAATCCCATCTAAAATACACACATACCCCCCTATCTAAAATACATTAAATCCTTTCTAAAATACACACATACCCCCTATCTAAAATACATAAAATCCTATCTAAAATACATACAACCCCCTATCTAAAATAGATAAAATCCTATCTAAAATACATACATACCCCTCTGTCTAACATACAATAAATCCTATCTACATGCATACATACCCCCTATCTAAAATACATTAAATCCTATGTAAAATACATACATACCCCTCTATCTAACATACATTAAATCCTATCTAAAATAAATACCCCTCTATCTAAAATATATTAAATCCTATCTAAAATACACACATACCCCCTATCTAACATACAATAAATCCTATCTAAAATACGCAAACCCTAAATCTAAACTAAAATAGAATAAATAAGACCACTTACCTTTGCAGATGTCCCTTCAGATCGACACCCAAGGAAAAAAACAAAAAGAAAATGAGTACAACACACTACATACAATAAATAAGCATTCTAAATATTGTAAATATTCTACTCACCTTTCCAGCCCGTCCCCATCCTTCTTAATTTCTTCTCCGGCGCGGCCCCTGTTAAAAATTAACATTAGATTAGTACTAAATACACACACAAAGAAATACATGTAAATAAACATAATATACATTGAACTTACCTTGGCGCGATGTCCTCTTGCTCCTACTCTTCTTTCTCGTCAAAACTAACGAGCTCCGCACTCGCAGAGCACTGTGACGCTAATGAGGCCTTTAGAGCCGAAGAAAATTGGCAATGGCGCCTTCTGATTATCTAAAAACGCTGTCAATCAAATTTCAGCCAATCAGAAGGTGCCAAGGCGTGAGTCAATCAGAATGGGATACACCCCCATATCCCATTCTGATTGGCTAATGCACCTGTCAATCTTTTTTAAACCAATCAGAAGGCTTTATTGCCTTCGGCCAATCACAATGGGATACACCCCCACGGGATGACTGACACGAGGCATCTGCGCTTTCTGATTGGCTGTAGTCTAATTGACAGTGACAACAGCCAATCAGAAGGATGCATATACCTTCAGCCAATCACCCTGCGGGGGTGTATCCCATTGTGATTGGCTGAAGGGAAGAGCACCTTCTGATTGGCTGTTGGCACTACAGCCAATCAAAATGTGCAGATGCCTACAGCCAATCACCCCATGGGGGTGTATCCCATTGTGATTGGCGGAAGCAATAGAGCCCTCTGATTGGTTTAAAAAAAGATTGACAGGTACATTAGCACATCAGAGTGGGATATGGGGGTGTATCCCATTCTGATTGACTCACACCTTGGCGCCTTCTGATTGGCTGACAATTGATTGACAGCGTTTTCAGCCAATCAGAAGGTGCCATTGCCAATTTTCTTCTGGAAAAGGCTCTAAGGGCCTCATTAGCGTTGGGGAGCTCTGCAATAATGTTTTTTAAGAGCGCAGATTTCTCCATTGCCCAGCCGGGGCAGAAGAGGAGGAGCACGGGGACATCGCGCCAAGTTAAGTTCAATGTATATTGTTTATTGTATT
This sequence comes from Discoglossus pictus, assembly GCA_027410445.1. Taxonomy (NCBI): domain Eukaryota; kingdom Metazoa; phylum Chordata; class Amphibia; order Anura; family Alytidae; genus Discoglossus; species Discoglossus pictus. Next base: position 157,071,634 of record CM050169.1, read on the forward strand.
TTCTGTGTGTGTATGTATTTAGTACTAATCTACTTTTTATTTTTAACAGGGGCCGTGCCGGAGAAGACAATAAGAAGGACAGGGACATGCTGGAAAGGTGAGTTGGATATTTACAATATTTAAGAATGTTCATTTTTAGGATGTAGTGTGTTGTACTAATTATTATTTTTTTCCTAGGGGGTGTTCTGAAGGGACATCTGCAAAGGTAAGTGGTCTTAATTATTTTATTTTAGGTTAGGTTTAGGGTTTGTGTATGTAGATAGGATTTAATGTGTGTTACATGTGGGGGTATATATTTTAGATAGGGGGGATGTATGTATTTTAGATAGGGGGTATTGTATTTTAGATAGTGGGTTTGCTATGTATTTCAGATAGAGGGTATTGTATTTTAGATGGGGGGATGTATGTATTTTAGATAGGGGCCATTGTATTTAATTTGTATTGTATTGTATTGTAATGTATAATGTATATATTTTGTATGTATTTCCTTTTCAGGTTTGTAATATTTTTTTATTTTCTGTAGTGGGGCGGGGGGGGGGGGGGTTGTAATGTACCTTTTTTATTTTATGTAATGTAGCTTTTTTTATTTTCTGTAATGTAGCTTTTTAATCTTCTGTGAATTAGGCTTTTTTATTTTATGTGACTTAGGTTTTATTATTTTTTGTGAGTTAGGTTTTATTATTTTCTGTAATTAGTGGGGTGGGGGGCTTATTAGAAGGGTAGGTAGGTAGTGTAGGTAGTGTAGGTGTTAATAGGTTAGTGTGGAGGGGTGTTAGTTTAGATTCAATGGTTTATTGGGGGGGTATAGTGCAGTGTAGTGTTTGTACTTAGTGTCATGAGGGTCATAGCACTTATGGAGTTAATGTTAGGCTTCTAATTGTCCCATGAGAGTCTTTATGTACCCTTATGGGATTAATGGGTTTAAATAGAGGCTTATGAGGGTCTGTATAGACCCCCATAAGAGACCAGGTTAAAATAGTGTATTGCTTATACTTTGTGTCATGAGCTTATAGTGTTATTTCATGGGTTCATTAGTGTGCTATAGGTTACGATATAGTTGAGGCACCCAGTACACTCACATTGTGTGACAAACAGCATTTCAATACTTTTTTATTGCCCTGTCATTTTTGATGGGCAAGTCGCTAGTAAAATATAACCTTTATTTTATATCATTCAAAATTTGCTGAATCTCCTTTATGAATTACTGTGCAGTTATATGAACAGAACCATACATTGAAACAGTATGAATAAAGTATGAATTTTGCCTAAATAATCTGAGGAATTTTACAAATTATCCTTTTGAGCCTAGATAATTTAATATATTTACCACTTCTAAATATAATTATTATCTTTAATCTAACTATGTGTTATTAAGATATATCTTCAGTAATATTTAATTTCTATATATAACAAAATGGATTCTCAATAACCACACATATAGGATTAAAGACAATAATTCTGTTTGGAAGTGGTAAATACGGTATATAAAATTCTCTGCTCAAATACCGTATATCATTTATAATACACATCAGATTATTTAAGCAAAATTCATATTTTATTCATACTGTTTCAAAGTATGGTTGTGTTTATATACTTTCAGAGTAATTCATAAAGGAGATACAACAAACTTTACATTTATAAAATAAAGGTTCTATATATTTTTTTATATAATCTATTATCAATCTAAAGTAGCTCATTGATGTATGTCTTTTTGTTTATTTGTATTGGTTTATTGTTTTCAATGCAGTCACAGGGGCTTATCATTTAACAATGAAATTGACCTCTCATTAACAAACAATATGAATCTCGGTTTTTGAGTGCATCACAAATGCTGACACAGCTCAGGATAGCAAACTTCAATGCTGCTTTACTGTAAGAAAATGCATTTTCTAAAATAACATTTACCTGAGAAAGAACTTGCTACCTGTAGTTTTCAGTTATACCATATTTGGAACCTCAACCATTTCACTTTAAAATACATTTAATTTTGGTTATTTGCCACGAGAAAAGCTATCAATATGTTTGTTATTGAACCATATTAGTTGTATGCTGGACAATTCCTGGTTTGATGGCATGCATTTTTGTGAAGAACTACAGCCCATGATAACCCATTGCCAGCTATACAATGACTTTGTGCATAGTGTTGATCACTGTGGCTGCATTTGATGATATTATTGAAAGAATTAATTTCCAGATTCCATTACTGTGCATAAATGTATCAACAGTTTTGTGACCAAAACCAAAAATTTGATTTAGGATGTATTGAGATAAATATATCCACAATTATGCAATTTACTTGTAAGTGTGTGATCTAATGTTTAAAATCAGGTTAGTGTCAGGTCATTATTATAATGTAAGACCTTGATTAATAGTGAGATTTACTAAGCATCACAGGTACATTGTGGAAAGAGGGATTTTTTATATGGGCAAAACAGCCCATTTCAACCCATCACAAACAATCGCGACCCAATGACCTTGTAAATATCCTCAAAAAGCTATAAAGACTTGAAATAACTATAAACTTTTTTAAAAATTTTTTATTCTAATATAAAAGTCTCATAAGATCCCTGGAAAGTTTCCAGATTGCTATAACTTGATTAAAGAGGCCTTTTTGTGGGTACCAAATCTATGTTGGGTGTCTTCTCATTTTATTTAGAGATGGCATAATGTTGGACTGAAATTGAATTACTCAAGACTCTGGTTAGTTATAAAATGTCTCTATACAAATTATCTTATATAGTAGAAACAGAAAAAATCTCTTCCTCTCTCAAAATAGCAACAAAGGACAGATACAAGAAAAAAGAGTGAATGATCCAAGAGCAACTTTGATTTCCACTACTGCCAACAACCAAGCCCGAAGACAGCTCAGACAACACAGGAATTATAAACCTTTCAAACTATCATCAGACACAACCAGACATCACTATTCTCTCTAAAACATTATCAGCCTTATTAAATTGTGATTAGGTGAATTTTATTTACAGAAGTTTTTAGTTAGTGAAGACCTTGCCTTTAAATAGAAGTTCACTAACTAAAAACTTCTGTAAAAAAAAAATATGCTGTGTGCTTAAAAAGAGCCCTTTTAAATTTAACGAATCGCAATTTAATTAGGCTTCATATTTCTGTCCAAGCACAAAACTGGATAAAATTCAACTGTACTCATACCTGGAAGATTTCTTCAGGAGGCTGAGAATCATAGAATACTTCCATAACAAGGAGAAAATCACAGCATCATTGGATTATAACAGCAAGAAAAGGAACACACAGTTTACTACTTCATCTGGATGCAACCCTAAACTTGACAGTTACCTGGATTGCTTTCTCCTCAGAACGATATCATTGGTAACATTCCAACAGAAAAGAGGCTTTTAAAATCTCTCTGCAATGGAAAGAGCTGCCATATATTGTTTAAAAGAAAGCCCTAACATCACCATCAAATAAGCAGACAAAAGAGGTGCAGTTATTACATAAAATAAGGAAACAGGCATCTGGCAGATAGTATTCATTTAAAAAACTGAACCAAGACCCCAAAGAGAAAACTTATCCAAAAGTTTCCTAAGAATGTGCAGCAAGAATTGAAGCAGATCATACCCACCCATGAATCAACTGGGGCTTTGTACATGCTGCCAAAATCCACAAGCTAGGCAACCTTGTTGAAAACATCATTAAACCTCTAGTTACAAACACCAGTAGATATATACAAGACACCACTGACTTTCTCAATGAACTCAGATTAAAGGCATACTTGCTAATACACTACTTCTTACCATGGAGGTTGAATCTCCCTATAGCAACATTCCACACCAAGATGAAACTGGGGCATACCTTAAGTTTCTCTCAGAACCAAACATATAATCATTATACTATTGCCAAACTACTGGAATATATCTTGACCCACAACTACTTCCCCTTCAACAAACATATTTACCTAAAAATACTGGGGACTGCCATGGGTACCAAAATGGCACCACAATACACCAATCTATTATGGACAAGCCGGAACAGAAATTCCTATCCACATATGAACACAAACCCTACAGACACTACTGCTACATTGATAATCTGTTCATCATATGGACAGGAGAGAAAAAAAACATCAGAGAAATCCACCATTCTTTCAATACCTTCCACGCATTTATTAAAATAAAAATGGATTACTTTGCAGAACTGGTGAACTTTGTGGACAATACCATAACAATCACCAGTGGCACACTCCACTAATTTGTATATAGGAAACCCACACATAGATGCAGCTACATTCACAGCTCCAGTTTCTGTCTAACCAACACTAAGCAAGCCCTAATCTATAGCCAAGCTATTAACCACTACATATACTCAAACACTGCTTAAACAATTATTAACACTGTCTGAATCTTTCAGACAGAATGATTACAAACCCTGTGTCATTACACATAAAAATAACCTCTGTCCTTAAAACACCTTGGGCCTCATTCTATTATCGGCCGCAGCCGTTGCGGGGCCGCAAGGACCGGCCGCAAGCTATTCTGCTATTCTATTCCCCTCCGGCCGGGGATTCCGGCAGGCTTGCGGCCGGCGCCTTGCTATCTCTTGCGGCCTCTCGCGCCGGAGGAAAGCCTTTGATCTAAAACGGCCGCAAGGAAATCGGCCGTAAGAAAATCCTATTTGCAATTCTATTGCTCCGGGAACCCTCTCTGCAAGGCTAAAACTGAGCCGCAGCTTACTTGCAGGAAAGAGGTCCCGCTAGCACCAATTAAGCACGAAATATAGCCCAAATAAAGCCATCCTGCACTTTGAGAAGACTATAAAGTGATTTTAGGTGTTAGCAAAAATAGCACAAATTTCCCCTATACTCAAATCCGTAAAATAATTTTTTTTTAATATATGTCAAATATACATGTAAAAAGTCCATAGGGCTTGGAGCACCTCAGACACGCCCACGCTGCGGCCGGAAAATAAACAGTTAATTTAAACTCGGATTTGGGCTGATGTGCAAGCTTGAGAGGGGGTTACTATTAATCCTCATGTCCCCCAATATGATCCCTAGCATTTACAGAGCTGTACAGTGCTGTCTTGAATTTATTTTTGACTTTAAAAATGTTGGAGCTTACGGCCGGTTCCAAGATATGCGGCCGGCCGTAAGAGGAGATCCTTGCGGGGCCGTATAATAGAATTGCGAGTTAACAGAACCCCCGCAAGGAATCGCAGCCTTACGGCCGATTTACGGCCGATAATAGAATGAGGGCCCTTGTGAATACCTGTTACAAAACAATTACAATAAGTAATATGCAAAATATTTAAAGATGCAGAATCAAAAAATATGTTCTCCAAGCCACAAGATTTTCCATTTATACAGCCACCAAACCCTAAACAAACACAGAAGATTGGCCAATGAACAGCCTAACAGAGAAAATGGTACCAAACCTTGCAATAAAACGCCTTGCAAAGTCAGCACATCTATAAAGAGGATACAGCCACATATAACACCAAGACCTATAACATCAGATGGCCATACTCATGCACATCCTCCAATGGGGTTTACATAATGCAATGTAGTATATGTAAAAAGGGCAGTTACATTGCGGAAAGCAGACAAAAATGACATCTAAGGATGAATCTACACAGACACAATGTAAGCAGTTACTGTACCCCAGTTGGACATTATTTCACCCAGAAGATCACTCCATTCAAAACTTGAAAATCAAAATACTCAGAGGGAATTTAAGAAACACCCAGGAGAGAAAAACATTTGAAATGAAGATAATTAGATTCGTCAACACTAACTATACAGGACTTAACACTGACTGGGGATTTTTATCTCATTACCAAAACATCTTGTAACTCTGCCACAATCCTTCTTAGGTTTTATTGTTGTTTTTCTACTCCTTATTATGTGGGGATATTTACAGCCCTAGCGTATATTACTCTTCTCTTTCGTTATCTCAAACCTTGTCTATTGATTTGCATTCAGAATCTCTGCTCTGTTTTACTATACTCTTCCTTGCCGTATTCAGTATTGCTTCTGACTTGATAAAGAGAGGTACTAATCTTGAAAGCGATTATTCTGATTGTTCATCTAGATTACTGGACACTCATGACTACCTCACTCTTCATATTATCTTTGAAACACTACAATTATTCTATTTTACTATTTATCAAAAGGAATAAAAGCTTTAGTTAAAAGTGGTGTCAATGATACAGCTTGCTATGTAATCATTTATAGTCTTTTTATGAAAAAGGTCAACATTTTAGCAGGGGCGGATCTGGAGGGGGCCCAGTGCTGCCTAATTTCCCTGGAACCCCTCTGCACACCTTTCCTCCTCCCTCCCTTTCCCCCTTATCCTCCTCCTTATCCTTCTCCCTTTCCCCCCTTCCCCACCTCCTCCTCCTCTCTTTCCCCCCTTATCCTCCTCCTCACTTTCCCCCTCTCCATTCACCTCCCCCTTACTATGATCTGATTATCCAATGCTTATTCTTCCCCTGCTGCATCTCATCTGGCTGTGACCGGGATCGGCACACGCTAATTACGTGATGTGCATGTGACGCCACTCGGGATGCCCGTCAAGTCATTAAGGGAGGAGGAGTCATTAAGGGAGGAGGATAAGGGGGAAAGAGAGGAGGAGGAGGATAATGGGGGAGGGAGGAGGAGGAAGATAAGGGGGAAGGGGTAAAAGGAGGAGGAGGATAAGGGGGAAGGGAGGAGGCCACAGAGGTCTGTGAGGGGCCACAGGAGGTTGAAGGAGGCTACAGAGGTCTGCCAGGGGCTCACAAAGACTGAGGGGCACCACAAGGGGTCTAGGGAGGTCACAGAGGGCAGGTGGAGTCACAAGAAGCTGATGGAGGCCACAGGGGGCTGCAGTGGGCCATGAGGGATTGAGGGGGCCACAAGGGCCACAGTGTATCCGCAGAAGACCCACAAGGACAGAAAGCACCACAGGAGGCCCTGGGGCCTGCGGGGAACACAGAAAACCCACGGGGGACTACGGGGGCTACAGGGAAGGCTTGGGGGGGCACTAAGGCACTGCAGGGGGCACTAAGAACCTGCAGGTCCCACATGAAAATTGTGGGGGCCACTAAGGACCTGCGGAGGCCACAGGGGACCCACGGGGGGCCACAGGTGAACCACGGGAGGTCCTAAGGGCCTGCAGGTGCTGCAGGGGCCACAAAGGACCCGCGGGGGGCACAAGAGACTCGTAGGGCAACAGGGGATCTGCGGCGAACCGCAGGGGCCAGAAAGGACTACAGGGTCCACAAGAGACCCACTGGGGCCACTGGAGATGCGCATGGGCCACTGGAGACCCGTGGGAGGTCCAAAGGGAGGTCTGCAGGGCACAGGGGGCCCATTAGAGGCCAGGGCCTTTGTGCCTGCACCGGCTGCACCAGCTATAGCTCCACCTGTTTTTTTTTGCTTTTAACCCCACTTTCATCCCTGCTTTATGAATATACCTATTTAAGAGAATCATGATTAAATATTTTTGGAATGTCAATGGAACCCAAGACATCCACAAAAATATTATTTATCTCTTTAGGAGTAAATGAGAAATAACCTATAAAATGGACAATATTTTATAATTTTATTTTTTAATCCAACAATTGGGTTTATTATCAAATATAGGAACCACAATAAAGAATCAACAATCTAATAATATTTTCCAGGGAACACAGTATATGAGGCGTTTCTGCATTTCCAAGACAAATAATCAATACGCTAACCCTTTATTAATCCCTCATTAGCTGTGGGGATAATCTGCCCTCTCCAAGATCCCCCACTTTTGAAATACTAATTACTTTCTGAGTGTTGAAACCCCCTGTGACACATATAGACGAGTGGTTGGAGAATATCTGATTAACACTGATAAGTCTTTAATGATTATGCATTGCACCTATTTATTCTGGTATAGTATGTAATAAACCAATGAGCAGCATTCCCCTGTGTGGCTAAGGGGCTGTTTCGGAGCTGAGAAGTTAATACAAGAGCTTGTCTACCCATGAATCAATCTATTATCACTGCCCTGCAGATGGCCTCCTGGGAGCTCTTCATCCCCATAGACAGTCAATAGGGCGTCACTAATGTTGTTTGTGATCAGACGCTTGCTCATTCAACCTGCAACATGCACATATATTTGAAATGTCACAGTGACACATTTCCCTGCCAATTAATGACATTTGGAAGCCGTAATTGCTTTAATTGAATTACTCCCCATTGTTAACAAAGCCCCCAAAGATTCTTTAAAATAAAAAGTACTCTTTGGATTATAATGCTTTAGTCTCCATTATTTGCTCTGTATGTTTAGGTAAAGGTTTTGCCAAGAAGATATTTTAAAAATAAACTGCATGTTTACTCTTATGGGTGTGTTATATATGTATTGACTTGCATGGGGTGCAAAAAGAAAATTATGTTGTCAGAAATTGTGAGATTTTTGCATTTTTTTTTAAATATGACTGATCATGCAAAATATGTATTTTAGAAGTGAAGGATAGTGATCATATGAAGCAATTTATTATCACACAGTTGTTTCAAACTGTAATTTGGAGTGACGAGACCAAAATAGAGCTTTATGGTCACAACCATAAGTGCCATGTTTGGAGAGGGGTCAACAAGGCCTATAGTGAAAAGAATACCGTCCCCACTGTGAAGCATGGTGGTGGCTAACTGATGTTTTAGGGGTGGGAGGGTGAGCTCTAAAGGCACAGGGAATCTTGTGAAACTTGATGGTAAGATGAATGCAGCATGTTATCAGAAAATACTAGCAGACAATTTGCATTCTTCTGCACGAAGGCTGCGCATGGGAGGCTCTTGGACTTTCCAGCATGACAGTGACCCTAAGTCAAAGGCCAAGTTGACCCTCCAATGATTACCACAGAAAAAGGTGATAGTTGTAGAGTGGCCATCATAGTCTCCTGACCTTAATATCATCGAGCCACTCTGGGGAGATCTCAAACATGCGATTCTTGCAAGACGACCAAAGACTTTGCATTACCTGAAGGCATTTTGCCAAGACGAATGGGCAGCTATACCACCTGCAAGAATTAGGGGCCTGTCATTGATGCTAAAGGGGGCAATACACAGTATTAAGAACTAAGGTTATGCAAACTTTTGATCAGGGCCATTTGTCATATTTCAGTCATATTTCTGAGAATAAATGCAAACATTTAATTTCACAATTTCTGCCACGATATGCAAACTTTTGAGCACAACTGTATATATATATATTTTATCTTGCTTTAGACATTCAAGTGTGAACACAGATGTACTTTTTATTTACTGTACTACTGTATGGTGGAGGGCTTCTATCGCTCTTTTGCCCACCATATTATAAATGATTGTTGTGGTGAACTACCTACTCATAATTTCCACAACACAGGCTGAGATCCCGCTCCATGCTGATAGCCAGTAAGCTTGAAACAGCTGTACATGGATTGGATACTCAGCCTGTGTTTATTCCAACCTTGGCTTTGCATTAAAGCTGTGTAATACAGCATGCATAAGCTTAAAGGAAGCCATGCTTGATAATGGCTACGGAATGAAGAGCGAGGCATTTGTGAGCATATTTGTGTGTCCCAGCTCAACTTCCCAGAATGCAGTGTAATAAATGTTTTTCTCGGAACTCTGAGCTGGAAGCAGGTTTTTTTTTACTTGCTTTAGACATTCAAGTATGAACACAGATGTACTTTTTATTTACTATATATATATATATATGAACAGTGAGGTAGCCGTAATTGTCCAGTAGTCAAGTTAAATGATCAGAGTATTGCAGTATATAGTGATACCTTTTTTTATTGGACAAACATATTAATTTTTTATGACAAGCTTTTGAGAATAGTCTTCCCTTTATCAAGTCTTTAGCATTAGACACGAGAGAGGAGTAAAGAAGAAAGTCATTTGCAGAGCAAAGAGGGAGGTTGGGGGAGTATTTGGAGACAAGGGCTATACATTTTATTATGGTCAATGTTTAAAATTGTATTCTGGAGGCTATGAGAAGTCAGCGGAGGGACTGGCAGATGCTGCAGACACAGAGTGTTGAGTATGGTAGATGAATTTAGTGGATGTATTCATTATGGATTTACATATAATTTAACTGATAATGTATAACATTGCTATTTATTACCAGGCGGCTATAGGTTCTGCTATAGCATCATTATAACTTATTGAGATAAGGTTGCGGTCATCATTATAATGAGGAAATACATACAGCAAACCTTATGTTAGAGATGAAAAAAGAATCTCACAAGCATATCATTATTTATCTCATGGACTTTTAATACATCCAGGCCAAAGACAATTGTTTGGAACTAAAAAGTGCTTCTTCCAAACCCATGAACATACAATACCTATACATGGGAACTTTCTCTAGCAGTGTAATAATTATAGACTTACATAGAAGGTAGTAGTAGAAGTGACTTAACTAACAAGGACAAGCTAATAGATTTGTATACACCATTCAACAGTGGAGCTGTTAATAGGTACATGTACAAAGGGATGAAATTATGTATATTGAGTAATCAAGTGTATGAGCCACTGATTCCAATGGGTTGAATTGGATACCTGGGGGAGATATTGGTAATGTGAGAAATAAGTACAAGTTTGGAAAATCTGGGGATAATGAAAGCTGAAAAAATTGACTTGAAGTACTTAGGGATGGTATTAGTGTTTTAATAGTAAGTGAGATTGTATTCTAAAATATTCCACATAAATGGCAATCTGGTAACCATCAATATGATCAGAGAAAGAGTGTTTTCAAGCGCTGGATTCAACTTATCTGCTGCCATAGGCAGCAAAAAATATATATAAAAAGGGGTATAAAAAGTGGATGAAAAGAAAGTGGAGGAGAGGGGGATATCAAAGGGAGGGGTGCAAAAAAAAGGTGGGGGAAAAAGGGATACAGAAAGGGAATTGGACAGAAATAATGTTAAAAATAATAATAATATAATAAAAATGCAGTGAAATATTCCACTGGAAATTAATAATGCAGCAAGTATGTCATTGCTGTATTTAAGGTATTTACAATACAAAAAATATCAAACAAATTAATTATTAAGATATTTTATTTATTAACATATTTTCTCTATATTTACTATGTAAAAGCATTCTGCTATAAGATGTCTAAATAAAGTGTAGAATACCAGTTTTACATTGCATTTTTAGTTACAATAACATGAAATGAGTACATGATGCTATTATGACAAATATTGCCAATAAACACAGTTTGGTTACCCTTAGAGAAGGCTGATATTTTTACAGAGGAATACATAGAATAATCGTCTTTATAAAAGACTATAGTAAACCACTGAAACGGGAAGAAAAACTCTAAAAAGCTCAACACTCAAGTATTATCATTTAAGAGTTTTAGTGTATTAACAACTAAAGGCATATGTCATAAGAAAATAGAGACAGTCAATAACAGATCAACCCAAATCAGTTATAACATTTTTTTAACATATTTTAAAAGACCAGCAACTTAAGAGTACATAAATATAACCAACAAACTGGCAATACCACATCTGATGGGTAAAGGTTACAGCTTTAAGAACCACAAAGATTCTCACTCATTAATATCTTGGCATCATTTACAAAGATTCTTTGGGAATTATATTAAATAAATAATGATTACATTTTACAGTCATTGTGCAAACCAAGAGGGCCTAGTAGCATCAACCTACCAAGGTCTCCATATATCTTTACTATGTTGAGAGACTTGACATGGACTTTTCTGTTGAGAGACAGTTTGATAAGCAAGAAAATGTCCAGAAGAAACCTGCTGTCTGCAGAAGTTATTCAGCATTACTGCTTGTGAAGATTGACTTGGTTCCTGATTGTGCAAAAAGCCCACCATTTCCTTGAGACACATGTAGTATCCTTGATAGTAAGAGTCCTTTCCATTATTCTGAAGGCAGTCCACACCTTTAAAACAAAAATGTATGGGATATGTTAATGATTTAGCATTGTATTATATATTGGTCTAAAACTGACAGAACTAACTGGTCAGATATATTTAATTATTTATTTTCTAAAGTTGCCCTGACATTGAACCACATTCTTGCCTGAAACCTACAATATATTTTCATTGACTAAATTAAATTATAAGGATGACATTGATTATTTTAGCTGATACAGTATGACAAGTTGTACGGTACTATAAGGTAAACTGTTAATTTGTTCTGATACGTGCATAAATTGAAAATCCAACACTGATCAAATATGATATTTTACATTATTATAAACACACAAAATATAACATAAATATATGTACAGTTACGTGTATCATGACATAACAAATAATAATATAATGTATTGTAACATATAGCCCATGTATATCTGGTTTAAAATGGCTGTGAAGTCCGAAGAGTTTATATTTAAAACAAAATCTTGTTTTTCTTTCTGTGTTGGGTGTCATGTAACTTGAACATATGTACATTGGGAACTTCTCTACATCTGACATGTAATGTATTTTTACCCTTTAAAAATAACTGTAAAGCTGAGTGCTCTTTAATTTGATGTTTACATGTCTATATTTTTTTTTACGTCTATTACTCTTGTCAATCATCTACTTTTTGAACAAGGTTGTCATCACTTCCTTGTAACTTTGGTATCTTATGTATTTATTGTACTTATGTTGGTGTTTTGCAAATAAATGGCAATACTAATTAATGAATATATTGGTAGTGTTATGTCTTAAATTCCATATTACACCATTATATAAAATATGCACTTTATAAAATAAAATATAATAATAATTCAACTCACTGTTCATCTGTTGCTGCCTCTGTTGCTGCAGGTAGCTCACCGCCATTTCCAGTATATCTGCCTTCTCCAGCTTGGAGTGAGGATGATGTTGCTGGATGTTTTTCTCCAATAATGTCCTGAGTTGCTCAATGCAGCTATTAATACGATCTCGCCTCATCTTTTCAATCAGAGGTTTTCTTATCTGAAAAAAAAAGAAATAATGATGTTACTGTCTGACTATTATTTAAAACATAAATTAAAAATTAAGAAAAAATTTATTTTTATTAAAATTATATTATAATTATTAAAAGGAGACACTTGTGGTCATGTATAGTGTATGACACTACCTTGGTTTTTTTCAGGCCATTCTGCTGGACTTTCTCAGCATCTGTTGACATATGGAGACTGGGAGCCATTCCTAGTTGGCCGTGTTATTGGTGTACAGCTAGAGGAAATTGTGGAGTCCTTGGCCATTGAACTGTATTTATATACCAGCAGCCCTCAAGTCTCCGGCCTGGTACAGTTTCCCACACTACAATACAATAGAGATAATAGAAGTGTGCCTGAGAGGCCTGGCCATAGCCTGGAGAACATCTCCCCTCCTCTGCAGATGAACAGGTGGACTGGGTGTAGTGCAACCGAAACTTGACACAAATGAGGCATTTAACCGTGGGAAAGCTTCAATCTCATAAAAACCAGAGCTACTGCCTGATCCAGAAGACTGATTACATTCCTTAGACACCTGTTCCTGTATTTACAGTACACAACAAGAATAGTGTTTAGGCTATAAATGTTTAACCCTTCAGTGGCTGGTAATTTTGGGTTGCAATTAAATTGCTACTAGGAGGAGAAAAATTAATAATTTACAGCACATTTAATATTTCTTAATAAAAACAGATATGTAAAAAATATTTATTTTTTTGCAATAATTGGCATAATACATTGCAAGGATCAGTACCAGTACTTGTAAACATGTACAATTGGTCTAAGGTTGTTATGAACTTCCCATGCGGCCCCCAGACTTTTCTCTGGAGTGGGAAAGCATGCCCCCACTGATACCCACTTCATTAGATATACTCAAAATTGGCAAATAATATCCAATTATGCTCTTAAATGTTATTGATACCTCTATTGCCTATGAATTAATTTCCTACTGTGATTTTAACCATTTTGTTTTGGGTAAAATAAAATGGTTTAAAGTACTGTGAGGCCCTTTTAAGGACTCATGGGCCTCGTGTGAGGTTCCTCAAGAGAAATTAGTCACTGGTCTGTGTCTTAATAAAAACGGTAAACATGCAAAGGATGAAAGATAGATTACACAACTGTTAAGAAGCAGTAGGCCCATTTTGTCTACTTAAATCTTCAGTAAAGTCGTATGCAAACCCCAGATATGCTTGAGTTCCTTACTACATGTTTCAAACATTCACACTGGAAAGCCGGTCCATTTATCTACTACCTTTTCTGCTCTTCCGCACATTATACCTAAACCATCCGCTCTCCAACTTCAGACTCTTGCTCTTGTATTGTTCTTTTACTGAAAGATACTTCTTGCTAAATGTTATTAAATTCTTTAATATATTTGAAGATTTCCTTCTATCACCCCTCACCCTTCTGTCTTTTAAGGCCATAAAGTCTTTCTTCAGAACGCTGAGGTTTCTAGCAGGACAGACACATATACTAAAAAGCTATGTGCATAATTGTCACATTTTATGTCCTAATATGACGTACAGAACTGTACCCAAATAAAGTTGAAAAACTATATAAAAATATATTTTTCAATTTTAACACTACAAATAAAATGGCAAGATTTTGCGTCAAAACTTAATTTTCTGGTTGTTTGTATCTTCAATCTTATTCTATATGCTGGCAAAGCTAATGCTGGTGCAGCAGGTGCAAAGCACTAGAGCCCACAACAGTGTAGACACACTCTGCTACTGACAGTGGCTTGGAAAGAAAGGGAACTCTTAATTTATTAAGGGTTTGGGGTAGATAATTATTTTTAGAGAAAAGTAATCTGACCACCTATGTATATTTTTGTTTTTTATTGACTCCTACTGGCACATATCTTGTATAGAGTAGTTTCAAGACGTTCCCCAAACTATTTAGCACTGGGGCCCTTTATTCACCAGCTATGCTTCTACTTATTTCTACATACCCAATAAATAACATTTACCTTTATACCTGGGTATTGGATTCATATAAAATGTGTATTTCAAATTACTTCCTTAATTTATAGCAATATATTTCTTGAAAAAAATAATAACATACTGTCTAGAGCTTTGTTTTCCCAAAGTGTGTTCCATGGAATTTGGGACTTTATTTTCTTGGTCAAGGGTTCCACAAGTTAGTTACCTCGAAGTGGTTTGTGAAATGTTCTGCAATTGTATTGATATATCCTGAAGGTTATGAGCTTCTGGATAGAGATGCTGCAATACTTAATATATTTCAGGGACTTGGGGGACCAATTTCTGGGGTACACTTGTGGGGTTGTGGGGTTTCAGTGTTGGAGCTAAAGGGGTTTCATGGCTGAATTATTTGGGAATTATTATAAAGGTTGGCAGAATTAGATGGTCAAAGTCTTATATCATAGTCTTCATCAAAAGCCAAGGGAATTTCCAGTGTATTATTATTGAGATCAGGTGACCTGTATAACCTGCAATACATGACCACACTACCCAACCTGCAGGATTATCAATAGCCTTGTATAAAGTGCCCCACCCCACCATTTCCTCAGTTTCACCGTACTATAACTCTCATTGACTTGTATCTGTGGAATATAGGTGGTGGAATCATTTTTAATTTCTTTCTAGGTTTTTGTAATATGATCATATTGATGCATATTATTGCTTTTTGTGGTAGCCTCATTCTAATGAAATCTGTGACCCACTCTAACACCTAGATTTCATGAGATTTAAACTAAAGTTATATTTTAATTTGTGAAAACACATTGAAAATATTGGCACAATAACATTCTTCTCCTATTACATATTTTATACAGAACAATTTTTAATTACCTAGCATTATTATATAACTAGCTACTTGCCCATCAAAAATGAAAGGAATACCCTCCATCTACTGTACGGGACTTGCCTTTGGAGCTTATTGCGAGCCGCGAAATGAGTGGCTTTGCCGCTCATTGCAGGCCTTGTCAACCCACAACTTTCGTGCTTTGCAATGATCACCTTCATCGCTCGCAGTGAGCCCCTTTGGTGATCATTGTGAGTCTCTCCTCCCGTGTACTTTGCAGGCCTCGCCATGAGCGCCTTTGTCGCTCATCGCGAGCACCTCAATGAGCGGCATTGCCACTTATTGCAGGCCTCGTTAACCTGTAACTTTTGTGCTTGGGAATGCCATGCGTCTCTTTTCACCATCTCCCCCCTGTCCCTTTCATGTGTCTTTCTCCTCTGTGTGTCAGCTGTTTCTTTGCGTGGCGCGTGCTGACTGACGTTTTTTCGGCTGCCATTTTTTTCCTCGATTAGCCGATTTTCAATCGACCAAAAACTCCAAATATGGCTCAAGTTTGCTTGCAACCTCACTCAAAGGCTTCCTGGGTCCCCCCATGTGCTGTATGTGAGTGTGTTATTATTATTATTTTTTTATTATTTGGCTTTTTATGGGGGGTGTCTTTTGAGTTACGTGTTTGAAGCTATTTTCAAGTGCGATCAGCGCCAAAGTGCTCTGATTTTCGGTGGCTATTGTGGCCATCTACATGAGCGCCTTCTGTGCTCATGTCTAGGCTGTTTTAAAGTCCTGTGGGCCTTGCGATGAGCACCTGCCTGCCTTCGGCGCTCATTGCAGCCTAACTCCCGCGGCCCTCGTGATGAACGCCTCCAGCTCTCATCGGGAGCCCTGCAAATTGTCATGTACTTTTGGTCCTCTGAGAGAGATATATATTTCTATGTATATGTAGTTAAGTAATAATTAATGATTTATTCAATAAATGAATATAGTTTAATTATTTCTAATTGATATATGCAGCGAGCAATAGGCTGAAGAGCTAACAATCTGTTTGTACTTTGCGTCTGCATAGAATATACATTTTGAGTGTTAGTGCTGCTGATAAAGTGTAATGAATGTTTGAACTGTGCATTCTTAATAGGCTGCGTGTTCGAGGTAAAGCCGATGGTTTATTGTGTAAAGTGGCAATGTATAGTCGTAATGTTATTAATGTGGTACGCGTCTCTTTTGTAATAGTGTATCTTGTAGGTCGTAGTGTGATGTGTAAAGTGGTACGCAGTTTGCATTGGTTTTCGCCGTCCGTGAGCATTTTCCAGCTTTTGTAATAGTGTATCTTGTAGGTAGTGGTGTGATGTGTAAAGTGCTACGCGTTTTGTAGCGTTTTGTGCGGTCCGGGGTCGTGTAGCCTAGTTTTCATTTTTTTCGGGGGCCATTTTTTTACGTGCTTTGGTGATTTTCAAATGGCAAAAATCGTCTAAATCGAGTTAAATTCACGTTCCACCTCACTCACAGACATCCTGGCTGTTGCCCCAGGCTGTTTGTGATATTTTTGTAAAAAATGTTTTGTGTATTTAGTGTGTTTTTTTTTTTTTTTTTGTTTAGCCGCTAATCTCGTAAATTTTTGTGTCTTGTATCTTTCTTTTTCTAAGTTCCGCGTCTCGTATCTTTTTTTTCTAAGTCCTGCGTCTCGTATTTTTTTTTGTTCTAAGTCCCGCGTCTTGTATTTTAACGGCTTGCCTCGCATGGGCTAAGTGCTACGGTTTAACGGTTCACCTAGCAGCGATGATCACCTTCGGCGCTCATCGGCTAAGTGCTACAGTTTAATGGCTCGCCTCGCTTTGTGAGGCTTGCAACTATGAATGCCTGTGGGGCTCATCGCCGAAGTCGTACGCACCTCGCAAAGCGTGGTGACGTCTTGCAGTTTGACAATTATTATATGTGATATTAATCAGGCTGACTTTTGTTATTTGTGGAAGTCGCTGTTTGCTCGGGTAATTATAATTTGCACTATATGAATGTCGCTCCCTGACCGAGGCACTGATTGAGAACCATATAACCTGTAACAGCTGTCACCTGCCTTTATTAACTTGCTGTTTTAGACATATTTCATGTGTGATTACGACTAGCTCTATCAGAAGCAGATAAGAAAACCGTAGTCCAGATAAACAATACATGTCTAAAACAAGCCTAGCAAATGGTGCAATATTGTAGTTAACAATTTTGTAGATGATTAAAAAGTTAGATTTATGATAGAAACTAGAAAACCCAGGTTAAAAAAACAAAACATGGGTCTAAAACAGAGATATACAACCAATGAAGTCTGTAAAATCAGATTTAATCAATATTCCACTTTATAACACATATTCTTGTCATAATCTATTATTAAAATAAAAGGATAATACAACTCACTTATGCTTAGGCTTGCCATATTCTATTATAAATGCAGCCATTTTCCGATTAATAGACCTATTTTGATAACAAAACCTACATCTTGCTAATGCTACAGTGGAAGATCTCCATCTTATGTTACAGATTTATCGGCAGTATGGGCCTATGCTTCCTTGCTCCTACATATCATATGTCTTCACTGGTGAGCTGATTGTTACAGGTGACATCACACGGGCAAAAGAAATACACAGGAGTACACACTTGTGTACATGGGGGGAATTTACTAAGAACCTGACTTGAGAAGAGCTGAGATAATGTGAGAATGGCTGGTTTTCCACATAGAAAATAATACATAGTAAATCAAGAGATACCATTAGTAAATTCCTCCCCTATTTTGCATCTGCGGCTTCAGAAATGAAGGTCTTGCTAGCAAAATGGCTGATCGCATAGTGAAAAACAGAAACGTGCGTAAATAATGCTACCTCTTCATTATAACGAAAAAAAGAATACAAGAAAATGTGTTATAAAGTGGTCATTTTAATTAGCTGCCATTTTGGTTTACATGATAAGGTAGAATAAACTATCTGTATGCATCTTAAATAAATACTAAATAAATAACAAATTGTATATATTTGTATGGGTCACTCCCAAAACCTTGATGAATGTTCCCAAAACAACAATCTTCATTTGTTCAGGTTTCCCACCCCACAGCAGCACATTAGCATTACTGACAATAGATGCCCTATCTTATCAGTACAGGCTCACAGGCTGATAACTTTCTCCTGGTTTCTCATTTGGATCAGGTGCCATACAGAAGATTGTAGATGAAAGATAAGGTGGGAGAGGAATGATTCCATGATCCCGGCCATGTGCTATTTATCTTGCTCATTCAATTTACCAATCCCCAGAGAATCGTGTGATATTCAGTTGTAATCACTTGCCTTGATTGCTGGATAAGTTAATAGATCATTTTTGGATCTTAGTCAAGTGCTTAAATATATATTGAACAAGAACAAAATCAAAAAAGGTAAAATTATATTTTTGCAATTTTATTTATCTGGGATGCCTATTGCTAATTCTACAATATAACATTGAAAGCTATTCCTACCAAATAAATGCATTGTAAATATTCAGTTTATGAAGTCCCAACCTGAGCATAATATCTCTCCTTGAACTTTTCATCAAATCTTATTGTTTTATCTTAGTAGAAACCTAAAGTCAGCTCATTAAAAGATGCAGAACATGTAAGACAGGTAACCATACATACTAAATGGGGAAATTCTGAAGACCTCTTAAACCTTTGTATAAGAATTTGCCAAAAGTTATCTAATGCTAACTAGTCTAGGATTTAAAATCGAATTTTTTTTTAAAGTATTATTTATATCACTCAAAAAAATGATCTTAGTTTATTTTTTAGGGCCTAGGTGTTATTACTTAAATGCGTACCAAAATATTGTCCTGTGGATCCTATTTAGGAATCCTTGAACAACCAACCAAGGTTGTACAGAAACACCTTTTATCATATAAGTGAATGCAAATGAGCAAGACTTAGAACACTGAATATTATTCACCAGTAAACAATGGCAATAATCTCTCATTCACAAATATAGGTAGCACGACTTCAACGCGTGTGCTGAAGTCGCGCCGACGTATGGGCGCCGACAATTGGGCTGCACACAAATGTGCGCTGGGCTAGAAGCTCTCACGCGCAATAGGGCGCCCCTACCAGCTTCCGTTCTCTCTCCCCCTGTATCTGTCACTGGCAGCTCTATTAGAGAAACTCCCTTAAACCCCTATACTAAAACCCCTACACTGCCTATACTAAACCCTCTGTCCCTTGCCTGTACCCCTGCCTGTTCTCTCCCACTTCTTCTACCCGCTTGTTCTCTCCTCTCTGTCTCCCTCCTTCCATCCACATTTATTACTTACCCCATCCCATGGCAATAGTGCACCCTGACATCTGCGCTTGGCATCTGCGGGCTCTCGGGTGTTTCTGGGCGGCCCATTAGTCGGGTGCACTAATGCCCGTGGGATGGGGTAAGTAAAAAATGTGGATGGGAGGAGGAAAAGATGTGTGACAGAGGAGAGAACAAGCGGGTAGAAGAAGGGAGAGAACAGGCAGGGGTACAGGCAAGGGGCAGAGGGTTTTGTATAGGCAGTGTAGGGGTTTATTATAGGGGTTTCAGGGGTCTCTCTAATAGAGCTGCCAGTGACAGATACAGGGGGAGAGAGAAGGGAAACTGGTAGGGGCGCACTATTGCGCGTGAGCACTTCTAGCCCAGCGCACATTTGTTTGCTGCCCAATTGTTGGGGGCCCTTAAGTCGGCGCGACTTCAGCACGCGCACTGAAGATGGGGTGCGCCAAATATATACATTCTGTTTGTAGGTAGCACAACAAGGCTGACTGATAGCTCAAAATATCAAAATTCAATGTCAGTTTGCTGTAAGATAAATATAAATTATATTTAATTGATAAAGTTAATTTTTTATTACTGATAGTTTTAAATGATACAATATTTGGAACCTCCTCTGTGTCATTTGTTGCTTGTGTTGAATGAACAGCATGTCCCTATTGTGATGGCTTGTGATGGGGTGAGAGGTTACTGGGTAACATTAGGATTTCAAAGGATGCTTGTAGAGCATCTTAAACTATCTGAGCTCATGGCAGCCCATTTTAGTAGCTTTTTCTTTTCATAAATACACATACATTGTGATTGATCAAGGTTTATTTGTATCCTATTATTAAGAAGGGCTCTCACAGAGATACTTTTAAATATTCAAGAACCAAACTCTGTTTATTGATACGCCTTCATTCTGATCCCACAATAGACAATTTTTAATTTTTTTTAACTTTTACTAATTATCATTAAAACATTTAAAAAAAAATCTAAAAACATATTGGGTAACAGAGCAGCAAATATCAGATATCACAATTAATAATTTGAAGGATATTTTAGCCTCTATATAACCAGATGTATGTACTGTGGTTCGTACATACAGAAATATTTACTATGGGCCTCATTCTATTATCGGCCGTAAATCGGCCGTAAGGCTGCGATTCCTTGCGGGGGTTCCGTTATCTTGCAATTCTATTATACGGCCCCGCAAGGATCTCCTCTTACAGCCGGCCGTATATCTTGCAACCGGCCGTAAGCTCCAAAATCTTTAAAGTCAAATATAAATTGAAGACAGCACTGTAAAGCTCTGTAAATGCTAGGGATCATATTGGGGGACATGAGGATTAATAGTAACCCACTCTCAAGCTTGCACATCAGCCCAAACCCGAGTTTACATTAACTGTTTATTTTCCGGCCGCAGCGTGGGCGGGTCTGAGGTGCTCCAAGCACTCTGGACTTTTTACATGGATATGTGACATATATAAAAAAAAAAATATTTACGAATTTGAGTATAGGGGAATGTTGTGCTATTTTTGCTAACACCTACAATCACTTTATAGTCTTCTCAAAGTGCAGGATGGCTTTATTTGAGCTATTTTATGTGCTTAATTGGTGCTAGCGAGACCTCTTTCCTGCAAGTAAGCAGCGGCTCGTTTTTAGCCTTGCAGAGAGGGTTCCCGGAGCAATTGAATTGCAAATAGGATTTTCTTACGGCCGATTTCCTTGCGGCCGTTTTAGATCAAAGGCTTTCCTCCGGCGCGAGCGGCCGCAAGAGATAGCAAGGCGCCGGCCGCAAGCCTGCCTGAATCCCCGGCCGGAGGGGAATAGAATAGCCGAATAGCTTGCGGCCGGTCCTTGCGGCCCCGCAGCTCCTACGGCCGATAATAGAATGAGGCCCAATGTATCTAGTGAACCTGTTTCTTTTGATTATATAAACAAATCTGAAAAAATAAGACTGGGTTATAAAGCATGACTCAACAGAGCCTTATAGTGGTGATTTCAAAATAAGAATTCAAGTATGGTATGTGAAACTTAGTCTGAAGGTGTTCTAATCATGTCTTTGGTAGTTCAGGGATCACATATATAATTGGGATAACTGCGGGTTGTCAAACGTTGTTGCTAACGGTGCGGCCCTTGCAAAGCGAGGGCCTCAGGTGCTGGCATGGAGGGCCGAAAGGCGCTCCTTGCCAGCAACTGCGGACCTCGCAACATTTACGGACTTACAACACAGAAATACGAAACGCAGGACTTAGAAAAAAAAAACATTACGACCTCGCAAAATTACGACTTTAACGGCCAACCCATGCGAACCTCAAAACATTCAAAACACAATAAATACACACAACAAATATATAAAAAGCTTACCCACAGCTAGAGGGAGCACCCAGTACCTCTGCAAGTGAATTTACACCTCCATTTAAGTCCAAATTGAAGAGTTAAGACACCCGAAAATCACCTAAGCGACAGAAAAAATGGCCGCCGAAAAAAACAAAAACGAGGCTACAGGACCCTAAACACGCAAAACACCACCAAACACATACAGATTTCCGAAAAAGCCGGACGAGCTCCAAGAACAAGGACGCTAAATCACCAACAGCCGCGTACCACATACACATTCCCCGCCATTTAACACTATCTTACACAATGCGGAAGTACACAGCTACCCTAACGGATTTGGCTCGTGCACGCACACTATTTACACTACACACTGCACACATTGCTCACACTTACACAGCAGCTCCACAGCACTCAAAACACACATTGTATGCTGCAGCAACATGAAAACAGATTGCCAGCTCTTCAGCATATTGCTTCCTACATTTATTACTTCAAAATAGGTAAAGTATATTCCTTTATTAATGTATTATTTAGTTCATTACCATACACCAAACAGCATTAGCTCACTTACAATTTGATTCCCGTCATTTTTTGACGGGCAATATTCTAGTAACATTATATACCTTTTAATGTTGCAATGAAGTAGTTATTACTTGTTAGGCCTTCTTTTCAAAGGAGTCTTATATAATTAGCTTATTTTAGCTTTCACCTTTATTTCTAATATAGTATAAAAATTCATTACAATATATTGTGTCTTTAATGTGAAGACTTTATTTATATACTGGTATATGCCGGATAAATGTAGTTT
Organism: Discoglossus pictus; assembly: GCA_027410445.1. Classification (NCBI taxonomy): domain Eukaryota; kingdom Metazoa; phylum Chordata; class Amphibia; order Anura; family Alytidae; genus Discoglossus; species Discoglossus pictus. The sequence continues at coordinate 157,094,726 of CM050169.1, forward strand.
CTGGTTGCTTGAGAGTTACATATAAAAAAGGCCTAGATTAGCTACACATAGGATGCTCTGCTAAGTATAATTGTCAGTGAGGGCTGTTCTAGCAGCAGCAGCTTTCAATCCTCACTTACAGACAGGTACGTTCGCCTGGAGGGTGCGGTGCTGAACCGGGGGAATGTAACACCAACACTGCACTGGCTCAGTCACTCATGCCTGTCTGCTTCCAGGTAACATTGAATTGTAGAGATGTACAGTGGATACAATCTAGGTGCCTGTACGCATTTTGTGGCGTGACAACCTGGCTCCTGGCATTTGTTGAGCCCTGTAAAATTAAATTTGTATTTATTATTAAGAACAGTAATCCATTTTTTTCTGGTTGCTTGAGAGTTTTGGTTGCTTGAGTTCTGGATAACTGAGAGCCTACTGTATATACTTCAAAATGTTTCCAAATGATTAGAAGTTTAGAGGCTGCTTTCTTGTTTGTCAGTTTTTTATAATTATTACTGTCTCTAAATTGATCTTTTCCTTTATTTGTATTCATTTATTAATTTATACTATGTTTCCAATTTTTATTGTTAAAATAATTAATGGTAAAGATCTCCCATTAACAACAGATTAGAATCTCTGCGTGGGGTGGTTCAGAAAGACTGACTGACAAATCAACATGGTCTACTTCAGTGTTTGTTTTCTGTAGGAAAATGCAATTTCTAATAACATTCAACTAATAAAGTACTTGTTTTTACCTATAGTTTTAAATTATACCATATTGGAAACCTGTTACTTTCATATTATAACTTTAAACACTTTTCCAGCATTGATATTTTACACAATGGAGACATGGGCCAAGGTGCGTGGGGTGGAATAGAACGCCACCTCTTACATTTAAAGTGTCACTTATATTATATTTATTATTTTTATATTATTCATACATTTTTTCAAAACTTTTCAATATGCTAGTAATTCCATTAAGCAGATCTGGGACCTATCCTGTTATGGTGTCTGCTCAGGTCCACCACTGCGGTGTGACCTCCATCCGCTAGATGGCACTGCCGATATTTTGCAGTGCTGCCGATATGTGAGAGAAGTTATGTTAGCCTAACCCTTGAACCAACCCTAACCCTCACCCTAATTCTAACCCTCACTCCAACCCTCACCCTGACCCTAACAGTTTACCAAGCCTTGACTCTATGATATGGCACAGAATATCGGCAGCGCCATCTAGCAGATGCTAACCGCCACTGTGTGCTGCCTGTGCTGCGCTACCATAAGAGGATAGGTCCAATCTGTACTATTTAAATATATTTCTGGGGCTCTTTAAGTCAGGGCGTTTCTTGGTGATTTAAGGATCAATGTTGTCAAATTTATTTATATGGTTGTTAAATTACTAAACTTGAGAATATTTTTATAAGACAAACAGCTGAACACAACCTTTAATACTGTATTTTAATTACCAATTTTCTTTACCTCAGGTTTCCATTTTCTCCTCTGTGTTGATTTTGCCCTTTACTTTCTCAGGAAGGTGTGTCCTTGTACATTACTGAGATTTCCACTGCGTGCTTTGAAGACCTGCTGTTGTAGCTGCCACATTCTTGTTGTGCTAATAGAGACTTCAAAATCTGCTTCCTACTGAGGAAGTTGATCAACAGAAACAAATGGTAAAATATACTACAGAATAATCATCACATATTATAATTGTCAAACTACGAGACGACGTCATGTTAACTCATCGCCTGCGAGACTTGCGTTTCGAGGTGAGCTGTTAAGGCACTAAAACTGGCAGCACTTGGGCGATGAGCTCCAAAGGTGCTCATTGCCTGTGAGCCTTGCGAAGCGAGGCGAGCAGTGGAGTCAATGAATCACGCTGAACTTAGCCAGAAAGGAGCACCAAAGGCCAAAGCAAGACGAGCCGATCAGACATTGAAACACGCGGGACTTAGCCTCCAAACACTTAGGAAACGCGGGATCGCCTTAGGCTGCAAGCAGTTGACAAATGCAGAAAAAAACAAGATAAGCAAAATACGAAGTTAACCACGCAAAGCAAAAAACATGAAAAACACACAAAATACAAAAAAAATACAACAAAAATATCACACACAGCTTGGGGGCACAGCCAGGACGTCTGGGATTGAGGTGGAACCCAAATTTAAGTCGATTTTGCACTCGAAAATCGGCTAAGTGAAAAAAAAGAATGGCGGCCAAACAAAATGAAAACGAGGCTACACAACCCTGGAACGCACAAAACACTGCCAACCGCGTACCACTTTCACCCAGGAACGTACGAGATACAAAATGCACTATTACGAAGGACGGCAAATGCTCGTGAACTGCGTAGCACATAGACAAACAACGCTATTTTACAACCCTAACTTGCAATTAACAACATTACGCATCTAAAGTAGCTCTTTACACAAATAAACCAACGGTTTGCCCTCTCGCACACAGCCTATTTCTAATGCACAGTTGGGACATTCATAAAACTATCTCCTATGGCCAGAAACAGTCCAACTAGACATTATATGCTGCAGGACAATAAAAAGAGATTGTTACCTCTAGTATTTAAAAAATGTAGAGAGGAGCCACAGGACACGCGAGGAGGGGCTTGCAATGAGCGCCAAAGTTCCTTAGAGTATAAAAAGCTTAACATTGACCGTCATTTTTTGACATTTTTTGCTAGTTCTATATAAAATGTAAAAATGTAAAGGCCGTATTGTTTTTACATTCTAATAACATTCTGTCCATTTTTAATATATGACTACAGTGGCCCTTTAAATGAATGCTTTGGAATTCCACCCTTTTTGCTACCCATGCAAACCATTACATTGTCTCTCCCACCATTTTCTCTCTCCCCCTTGTCTCGCCCCTCCACCTTGTCTCCTCCCTTGTCTCCCCCTTTACCCTTGTGTCAGCTGCAACATTGTCTCTCTCCCCCTTGTCTCCTCCCACCCTTGTCTCTCCCCTCCCCTTCTCTTTCTTCTTCCCCCTTGTCTCCCCCAACCCTTCTCTCCCCATCTCCCTTCTCCCCCTTCTCTCTCTCTCTACTCTCTCTACCTTTTTCATCTCTCTCTCTTCTTTCTCCTCTCCCATATGTTTCTTTCTCTACCTCTCCCTCCTCTCTTCTCTCTCTTCCCCCTCTCTCCCATCTCACTCTCTTCCATCTCCCTTTTCCTTCTGCCTCTCCCTATTTCCTTTCTCCCCCTCCTCCCTTCTCTCTACTCTTCCATCTCCCTATTTTCTTTCTACCTTCTACCTCTCCCTTCTACCTCTCCCACCCTCTTCTTTCCCTTCTACCTCTCCCTCTATTCAACCATTACCACAATACACAGCATTGTTACAGTGGACTTATTGCCCCCCTTCACCATGCAGGAATGAATAACTTCACTATAGTGTCAGAAGCAAATTCTAAAAATGGCATAAATCTTTGTGAAACCCTTACCCTTCTAAAAGATCTATTTACATCTGTAAATTAGGAGCCAAACTATTATTTCCTTTATTTCCTTTAAGATTACCTTTCATATGTGTTTTAGATCACCCTACATATAAGTCTAGAAGATGTCTTTATAGTGAAACACACATGAAACATGTCCCATGTGTAGGTTCTCAGTGCATCATTAATGTCCTATACATTTGATGTTAAGTGCAGTGACTACTGAAAGTCATTGTTACTGCTGAAGAGGAAGGACACGGGTGAGAGCCGTGAAGCCAGAAGCAAAGTTACTACAAAGCAGTCAGTGCAATGCACCAGGGCCCTCCTTTGGAGGGGGCAGTGCTGTAATATTTATTTATATATTTTTTGTATTTAAATTGAAATTCAGCCGCACCCCATCAGGAAGTGTAGGAGCATCACCCTACAAAGAACTTCCTGGATACTAGAAATATTTCTATCTGCCCAGATATAACACACATATAGTAGTAATATTAATAAAGATATTGGCTCCAGTGATGGGGCAATTTCCATAGTCTCCTCCATACCTGCTGGTGTGTATGCAGCCCTCACAAAGTTAGCAGGCCTTAGTGCAGGGGTGAATTAGCACTTCTAGGCTGGAGCTCGTCACATCTTTATTTACTACTTAGCAGCGGTGTCAGAGTATACTACCACTTCCTCAGAGCTGTTTAACCCAGCACAGTCAATATACCATTTATTTAAATTGCAGTTCATGGAAGAGTTATTTATGCTTGAACATTATAAAAACTGGACCATTATGGTGACCTTTTAATGAAACATAAATAACTAATTCATTTTGAAAAGAGTAGAAGATATATATAATATTTATCAAACAAAAACTCACTTTGGCTAATACTTGAGATGTATAATTCTGCCTCTGGGCACAAGTGTCGGCTGCGACATGAATTAAGTGACTAAGAATCTGCACCAAATGCAAAATGTGTCTCAGAGATTTCTAGATATGATTTAATTTATGGGAAAATAAGTTTTCTCAGTGTTATTATAGATATTTCTGTTGTTTTGGCCATAGACACTGAGCTTCACAATAGGAAAACAATCTTCTGTCAGGCATTAAAGTCAACAGGGCAGCAAAGTCCATAACCAAAGAGCTTACAGTCTAATTAATGGAAGAGAAACTGGTAGACACAGATGATTATTGGGTATGTAAATTCTCTCTTTGTGTGGAATGGGAATACCAGGGATGTCTCTGTGGTCTTTTAGATGCTAATCAACAGTGGGCTGTAAGGTAAGAGTTGCTTTTAGTTCCTGTTGGTTCATGGAGCCTATTTTTCAGGTTGGAAAGGTCTCTATATAATTTAGTATACAGGCTCCACAGAATAACATATGGATTGGCATGCCTTATACCTTGTAACTGTCTAATCTCTTGGGGCCAGTGGCAAAGCTAGAAAATGGAGGGCGCTGGTGCCAAAAAAAATAACTGGGCCCCTCCATGAGTGGAGGTTGTAAAAATTATTTTGTGCAGCCCCCAAGGTATCAACTCACTTAGTTCCCCTTCCCATAAAATCCTCGCTCCCTAAGACCTATAACTGCACCCCCAGCCAAGAACCTTTACCATATCTGCTCCCCAAGACCAATTTCCCCTTCTCTTACCTCAGCAGCCATCTTCACATACCACCTAGTACCTTTCAACCAGGACCCCCAACAGCACCCACCCTTCTTAGCATCCATCCCTACATACAGCCTTATTAAATTGGCATTCGGCAAATTCTAAAAGGCTCTATATAAGCACATAGCATGTTTTTTTATAGAAGTTTTTAGTTCGTGAAGACCTTTCTTTTGGATAGAAGTTCACCGACTAAAAACTACCATAAAAACAATATGCTGTCTCTGAGTTTGCTTTCTCCTTCTGTCCATCTTTTTTTTTATTATTTCAAATAATAGTTTACAAATTCACTTTAACAAATGTAGATATAAAAGATATATCAAATATATAAAAATAAGGCTAAGTAGAACCAAATAAAATAACTTCAATAAAAGAAAATGGTAACATAAATAACAACACTAATAATAATAAAAGGCAATACATTATTTTATTCACGATTTTAATTTCTCAGTTTGTAAGCTTTATCTTAGAGAGAAATTAAGGATTTATGGTTTGAATCTCTTTATATCTCAGGTGTTGTTACCAAGGGATGAACCACAGGCTCCCACCTCCATCCAGTAGTGGAGTTATAGATAGGGATTCCATCCTCTAAGGATTTCTATCTAGTCTCTTATCTAAGATTTGTTATATATATTTTTTATAATATTTTATCCTTTTGTAAAATCTAAAGTGAGTGAGTTGTGGCGAACCACGGGTTCCCAGATCTTATAGAAAGATGTCATGGAATCTTCTAATATATGTGTAATTCGGTCATTGATAAGTAATTAATTTAATTTATTTTTGAATCAGATTTCCATTGCTTAGCTATGAGGCTTTTTGTAGCCAGCGTGGAGAATTGGATTAATTTGTTGTGGTCATTGGTAGGGCCTGAGACTACTAAACCCAAAAGATCCAGATCTAGAGACTGATTGATTAGTTATAGCTGATACCTTTGGGCAATACCACCACGTGTGAATAAAAGTACCTCTTTTCAGTCATCCCCCGAAGCAAAGAAGGCTTATAGAGGTCTTCTAGGAGTTTAGTTTGTAAGATAAATCCTATGAAGCACCTTGAGAAAAGTTTCTAATATGCTGTAGTTTAGTGGTCCAGGTATCTGCGTCCCAGGTGAATCAGTTCTTCACTCAACAACTGCCTGCAGTGCTTCAATGACAACACTAGATGGCACTAAAATAAGTAACTAGGAACCAAAATGTTCAGCCCAGACATGATACATATTCTACAATGACATGTATATCAACAATAAGCTGTGTAAGTGTTACTGTTACAATATAACTATGTGATTATATCATTCTAGCCATAAACATACACCTATACATCACATAATAATATAATGTCAGTGGTCTATAATGCTGGGGGAAACAAAGAGAGATGCAGTGACATGAAAGCCCAGTTACTGAAGAACTGAAAATACATGTATTAATGGATATGACTGCTATACATATTATTATTATTATTATTATGATTATTAGTAATAATAATAGCAACAATAATAACAGCAATAATATTAATAACAATAATAATCATAATAATAACAATAATAATAAAACGTGTCTGGCCCTAGTTAGACAGCGTTAGAGAGAGAGATTAATAATTTATGCTTAAAATACACCACTTTCAAGCTCAATTATTGCATCCACTCAATTTTTCGAAACAACAACCAATTGCAATTATGTTTATGTTCAATTTCATTGCTGTAGTTATAAACTGTACCCTTGGCCGTGTCACTTAAAGGCATATACTCAATGATTCCTGAGTCATTTTGTAAAGGGTATTAATTAATATATTTCCAAATTGAAAAGGCTCCCTGGAATAACATAAAAATGATAATATAGATATTCTCCATTGTGAGAGATACATCAAAGAAAATATAACCCAGAAAAGCATTTAGAGGAAAGTTGTGACAAAACTGAAACCTGTAAATGTATTTATGTATTTCACAGGGTCCAGAAAAAAAGAGGAATACAAGAAGAAGAGGTCATGGTTTGAAGCTGGAGTATAGAAGATTCAGAAATAATTTGCATAAGTACTTCTTTACTGAAATAACTGTAAATAAGAAGAAACAGACTTCATGCCCAGGTGGTCAGGAGACTGTGATAAAGGATTAGGTAGATAAAATAGACATGTTAGATGAGCCTCTTGTTCTTATATCAAATTATTGGTTCTATGCTTCCATTAATGCTGATACTGTGGCTATATTTTATTCACTTTAATTGAAAATACCCATGGCAGCCAAAGAAGCAATGGTGGCGCTAGTGATTGGGGTGCCCTGGTGCCATAAACAATGTTTTGCCCACATCTCCCTAAGACCATTTTAGATAACAGTTCCCCTCCTTAAGATCCCTTCCCATAATCCCTCACCTTCTCAAGACCCTTTTCCGTAGCTGCTCCCCCCTCTGCCTGAACTACACTTTCTGACAATATCCTGTCTGGGGTGGAAAGATAGGGGTGCGGCTGAGGGGGGGCAAGGAGGCTGGGGTGGGGGGTTCCCTACATTACACTACAGATACATCACTTACTCAAATATGGTTGTTACTAAACTTTTTGAGTGGAAGTGTTGGATACTTTTGGGTGAAAGTTAGGAAATATAAGCATAAATTACACAAATATATGTCCCTGCACACTCCTTATGACCTTATCTCATATGATTAATTATTTCTCATAGAGGGATGTAATAAAGCCACAAGAGCATGCCCAGCTGGATAAATTATAGCTGGGTCAGAGACTTACTGGGATGTGGAAGTATTTGTTTCTTTGTTGCATTAAAAAGAGTGTATTTGATAATCTATGACAGTATGTTTTCATTTTTCAATTAAAGATCTCACTGCGCAAAGATATATTCAGATATAAAACTACTCACCCTCTGCCAGCCAATGAGATCTACAGACTAATGCATGCTATCTGTATTTCCTGTTAGTTTCAATTAAGTTTAATTTTTACTTTTTTTTTTTTTTTTAAAACACTGTTGTGTTCCATGTTCCTTTAAGTGTTAAAGTCTTATAATTGTTATTATATACATAACCTGGGTACTCTATTCTTCCTCCTCACCTCACACTGTAAGGGATAATTAGTATGAGATAGTCTTTACATGAGAGGGAAGGAAGATCTTTCATATGTTTGCTTAAAATACTCAACTTTAAAGCCCAATTATCAAATACTCACTCAAAAATGGAGTTACAACCATTTGTAATTATATTTAATATCATGAGTACTTTAACAAATGTGAAAAGTCCTTTACATGCGAGATAAAACCTTTCTAATTCCTATGTTATCTGCAAGAGCCTGTTCACTGATGCATGATATGTGGGAAAAAATACACTATGTGATAGCAAAGTGTGTGTGTTTGTGTCACTTTTAATCATGCCCGACCTCCTGTGACCTCATGAGCCACAACACACCATGCTGATCCACTTCATATTCATGATGGCAGAGAGACTGGAGTGGGTTGCCAGTTCCTTCTCCAGTGGGCCATAGCATACAGATCCTGATATTCCTGGTTGGTCTCCCATCCAAGTACTGACCAGGCCCAACCCTGCATGGCTGTGTGACCTATTGGTTCCCTGACTGGAATAAACCCAGGTCACATCGGTGAAAGCACCAAATCCTAACCATTGGACCACCAGGGAACCCCCATAGCAAGTTGGCTGGACCAAAAACCCCAAAGCTTCACATGTGAAGAGGCAGCAAGCTAAGCAAGCCATGTGAAAGTCTAGTGAACCATGGAGTGATTTGGGACCTCTCAGATAGATGTCCCTCCATTATTCTGTGGAGTCTTAGATGAAATTTGAGAGTTCTCTTTACTGTATTAAATAAGTTCCATAGAGTAATGTTGGGAGGGAAAGTCCCATTTAGTGCTCATAACTGACTAGTATTGTTAGGGTGTCTTAGAACAGAGAGAGTACAAGTGGGACTAAGACACTGAAGCACCTGGTAAAATGGAGACAGGAATAAGGTAAGAAATGGGAAAACTCTCCAATTCGTATATAATTTTGTGGAAACAGTTCACTAAACTAACCCATTTAAACTCAAGAGGGACAATGCAATATTTCTATGTAATATATGATGTGACATACAATATGTTATTCCATGTAGAATCTAGTATGAATATTAACTGGTTATTGCAGGCGTTATAAACATACTTTGTTAATATATGGGTCTTATCCCAGTTATTTCAAAAATGTGTTCTGTCACTTTAAAATATTGCATACCAATACATTTATGTATGTTAATGTATGAAATAATTAGGTACATTGCAGTTTTTACACATTGTAAAACAATATATCCAGAATAAAAAAAAAATCACTGAATCCTGTAGTTTATAAGATTTTCTTTATTTAGACAAACATCCTAAAATGTAAATCTTTTAAAGGTGCAGAATAACAAAATATCAAAATAAAAAATATACAGTAATTCCTTTTCATAGAAAAGAACATGCAATATTAGCACAATTTATACAATTGGGGTTCAGCAGGTCACACAGTGGGGGCATTACTAAGCAATTTCTTGCCTGAGATAAGGTAAGAAGCAGGGGTGTAGGAGCCAGAATAATTCTGGGGGGGATACAGATCATTGTATACACAGGCATAAAATAGCTTATATATACATACATACAAACAGAAAAATCTTGGGGGATTTGTCCCACCCATACTCCCTATTTCCTACACCCATGTTGAGAAGGGCTGTTTCTCCAATAGGAAATAGTACATAATAAATTATGAGATGTACTTGAAATGCTTAGTAAATCCCCATCAAGTGTAAGTGATATATGCAGCACTTCACAGAAGGCAGCCCTGTAATCTGCATTATAATAACTAGTATAACCCTATAAACAAAGTGTCTGCAGGAAGCAGCAGAAAGGCACCAGATCCATCCAAGTCATCACAGTATCATTAAATAACTAGATAAGTCAAAATACATTGCAAATATTTATAATGTCATTCTAGGAATGATGTTTCAGAAACTCAGCTCACAGCATATAATAAATGTGTTTAACACCACCTTCTCATAAATATAGATCCAAATATAGGATATAAATTAAAATTCAATGTGCATGAATGCATTTAGCTCTGAATAGAGGGATTAGTCTGATACATAGCCAGATCTTAGTAATAATATAATAGTCCAGTAATATTATTGGTTTCTTCTGTATATTGATCTGCAGACAGTATTTGCAGCTGCTTCTTGCAGAAAAGTCCATAAGGCAAACATGGAATCACCAGGGCCTCCATACATCTGCAGCTGCTGGGTTGTAATCCTGGGCTGGCTGCTTGGTGAAGATGTGGGTGTGTGGGCTCATACCCTGGCACAAACTGTGGCCTCTGGAGGTATCAGTAACCAGATCCATGCTTTTGTCTGCCTGGTGTTTCCTTGGGAGAAACTCCACTGGGTCCTGGGTGATGCTGGGGGACATCTGATTGCAGGCTGCCACAGCTGGGATTAAAAAGAAGAAAATAGCATTAATCAGAGGTCCAGCATTAAATGTAGTGAAGTCTGGCAATGATGGGGTTAAAGTGTGAGCTCCATATTATTATATCTGAGTGCTCACCTTTACTGGCTCTTTGCAGCTGCTTCCTCAGCAAATTCACTGTCATCTCCAGGATATCAGCCTTCTCTGGTTTGGATGGAAGTTGCTGTTTGTGAAACTCTTTCTCCAGTAATATCCTGAGCTGCTCAATGCTGCTGTTAATACGATCTCTCCTCATCTTCTCAATCACTGGCTTCCTCAGCTGGAGATGGGAACATCATAAGAGGATTTAATACACATAATGCACCACTACAGACTGTGCCTATGAGTGTATACTACTCTATAACAATCTATGGCACCCTTCCCACAAAAATAAATGTTTTGTAGGAAACCTGATCATATGTTTCTAGACCATAGTAAGGTATCAAGTTAAAATGGAATAATTTTAAAAATATTTATATATACAATATACAGTGTATAGTATATATATATATATATATATATATATATATATATATATATAGTTTTACTTTATTATTGCATACATCTAAGAAGTAACTTAATTAAAACACATTGCTAAGCACAAAGTATCCAGCTATAGCAGAATCATTTAAGATATTGCTACCTTTCTTGGTTCCTTCTCCATGGTATTGTCAGAGGTCTCCATCCTGTTATAAGGAGTCATAGTGTAGGAGATGTCAGTGCAGTATATGCCCTGAGTATGGACAGGGGCTCTTTATATACCCCACTCTGACTAATGCAGTGTTAGGTTCCCACACTCAGCAGCCAATCACAGAGCAGCACATTACAATGGACGTGTGTGCAGCAACAAGTCTGCAGAGCATCTGGGGCTGGTAATAAAGCTCAACTGCATGAGGAACAAGTCTGTGGGAAAGGACACAGCCATATAAAAGTGTGCAATTGATCTGGCCTCTTCTCCTCTGACATCTGTTATTATCAAAACACAGACTTTCAAGGCCATTAACGAGTAATATTAACCCAGCATAGACACATGGTCAATAATTGAGCTATCCCATACTTGTTCCATTTGCAATAGCTGGGTGTCATCCATAGTAATACCTCCTTGTCACATTGGATGTGCTTTGTGGGGTGATACACAGTAAATGCAATATATAGGGACTGAGACACAGTACAATATGTTCAGGAATGAAATATTTCTGACATAAAATGTTTATTTGATCTGTATTGATAGAAAGTGTTCAGCAATTGAATATTTCCCATATAGTATGTGTTTTGTCTCTGTTTAAACAGTATGCACAGCAATTCAATAATTCTGATACAGTAGATGGACAAATATGCAATATGGGACCTGCATATAATTCAGAATTTGGTTATATCATTGTAAACACTTGTTTATGTGTCCTATTTGTATGCATTACATGCTCATGGGCGAGTTAGACACACAAAAATGTATATTTATTATTCTACATCAATATATCAATGGTCATAATATATACTAGTGAGCTATATATAAATGTATTTGTCACGTGTTTGTTCTTGCCAGAATAAATGAATATGTTTGTCCAATAAAAATGTTATCACCATACACTTCAATACTCTCATTATTACACACGTTCTCTCTCTATAGATCAGTCATAAGCTGTGTTCAGTAACTGATGAAATGCTATACAGGGCACACTTAGAGGATGGGGCTTTTTTATAAGTATATTTTGCTAGATTTTGTTAAAAGAACAGGTGAACTGCCCTTCAGCAAATCTCTCAATTGAGAAAGCGTGTCCCCAGACTGAGAGACGTGACATCTACAAGGAGGTGTGAAGAACCATTTAAAATGAAAGCAGATTACATGTCATTAAATAAACATAGATCAAAGAGAGCAGACAGTGGGGACCACACTTTGTTTACTAAACTAGGACACAGACCTGGATAGTGAATGAGACAGTGCTGAGAACATATCCCTGGGTATGAAGAGATACAGAAACACATCCAAATCATGATACAAATTTTAGAATTTTAAAAATGTACCAGTTTGTCATAAATATAAATCAATCTTTCTCTAAAAGTCCAGACTTAGGGCATTACATCTGGGGGCAGCAGGCTGACTGATGATGCAATGCAGTACATTGATATATGTCTATATGTGCACAGAAATGTCTATATCCAGTGAGATTTCTGTCTGTAGCTACATTTGACACTTTCTGGTATAACATATATACAAAGTTAATTCAAAATATTACATATAATTTGAGATCTAGAAAGGGGAAAAGAGGAGCTCAAGTGGGGGGATAACTGAATGGCAACACAAAATATAAATATGCCCATCCAGCGAATGTAGGTAATGATTCAAAAATGCTAATAGCAACCATTATCTATCTATCTATCTATCTATCTATCTATCTATCTATCTATCTATCTATCTATCTATCTATCTATCTATCTACCTATCTATGTATCTATTTGT
>CM050169.1:157110180-157167680 GCA_027410445.1 Discoglossus pictus
TACTCTGAAAAAATGATGCAGAGGATGTGACTCCAGAGGTACATATGCCCACTTCTGGTGGGATTGTCCTAAACTTTCTAGGCCCATGGTCTTTTGTGCATAAAATATATTTCAGACATTATTATTTGCCCAATTGCAATGTCCCCATGACTTATTTTGTTCCACATCTTCCCAAAAGGTTTCAAATAATCATCCAAATGTCCAAGTATCCACATTTTGATAGTAAAATGGTTTACTACTAAATATTGGAAGCAAGATAAAATTCCAACGTGGTCACAAATAGTAGCCATAGTTGGAGGAATTAGACATATTAAAAAATATTTCCAATATTTGGGGGGTGACTCTTATGAAAACAAAAAATCGCTTGAAGTGAAAAACGTGGGAAGAATTTATGAGATACATTGTAACTGATGCCACTTTAATTGTCATTGTTTTTTTTCTCCTTCTTTTTTCTTATTTTCTTATTTGAAGATGTAAAACTAATGTGAATATGGAATAGGGACAATTATTTTATGTGTCTTTTTGTGAAAAAATCAATAAAAAAATATTTTCTGATGCACCAAATAAAAAAGTAATAAGACCCCCAATCCCATGCAGTATAAAACAAATGTATAAAATATTAACAATGAAATTGGTCAGATTTAGATGTGGAAGTTTATTTGAAGATGAATTAGGGGAAATGGCTGCTATTGAACAGCAAAATATTTATATTATGGTAATTCCAAATGGTTTTCATGTAATAAGGTGCACTCAGACTTGTAAAATGGAAATAATAAATTAATTAACTATTTAAATAAATAAATAAAAACAAAATGTACAATTTAGAAAATCCCAGCACATATCACAAATTGATAGCAGAGTTGGTACTTCATAATAGTATATTTTGCAGGTTATGTTTGCCAAGTCCTGGCACATTCATTGCAACTGTTATCACTACAGAGAACAATATTTTAGTTATATGTGCATATTCACCCCATATAGTAACATTGTAGCTGTGTAATCACCAAAAGAGAGTGCTATTGTAGCTATATGTGTATAATCACCCATGTAGTAACCCTGTAACGATAACATCGCAACAGAGAGAGCAGGTATATAGGTATTTGTGTAATCACCCCACAGAATAACACTATAACTGTGCAATCACCCATACAGTCATATTGCATTTGTGCAATCACCACAGAGGGCAATATTGGAGCTATATGTACATTAAATTAGAAAGGTAGACTACACTTTACGTATGGGAAATTTACCATGGTAATGTAAGAATATATATATATATATATATATATATATATATATATATATAAAGAGAAAGCACACCTGAACCATGGTAACATGCAAGTCACATTTAATATATAATCACAGATTCTAGGCTTGAAGTATATAATAAAACTTAACTTTTATTTACAAAAAAAATATGAAGGGAAACAATACATAAAATCTGACGTATAAAAATGAATTCAACAATCATCCACTCCCAAATAAATCAATATAGATGTGTATATAATACACACACTCTGCAATAGTTGTTGAATTCATTTTTATATGTCGGATTTTATGTATTTTTCCCACTACCATTTTTTTGTAAATAAAAGTTAAGTTTTATTATATACTTCAAGCCTAGAATCTGTGATTATATATTCAATGTGACTTTCATTTTACCATGGTTCGAGTGTGCTTTCTCTTATAAATATTTGTAGCTATATGTGTAATTATCCCATTTAGTAACATTGTAACCAGGACAGAGAGCAATATTGTAACTGTATTTGTATAATCAACCCACATTGTAATATTGTATAATTACCCCATATTGTAATATTGTCATGGGTGTAGGAACTGAGGGGACACCCCCCCCCCCCCCCAGATTTTTCTCTGTTTGTATGTATGTATATATAAGCTATTTTACAGCCAGTGTATACAATAAGCTGTATCCCACCAGAATTATTCTGGCTCCTACACCCCTGGATAGTGTAGCTATATAATCACATGATGTAGTAATACTCTCCCTGTGTAATCACCCCATACAGTAGTTGGTTGTGTGTATATATATTCACTGCAAATAATAATAATGTGTATGTACCATCACTACATGCAATAATATGGATGGTTTATATGTATAATACATGTATATATATATTGAATATTGGCTAGGTTTTAATACTGAACTATAAATGATGTGTAACACCTGAGGATGCAGACCAGCACAGTATTTAGTGTGAGATGTAGTGTGTAATTACATTCAGCCATTGTACAATGCTGGGGATCCCACATAGAGACATAATTTGCCCTGTCTCCTGCATGGGGCTGATAACAAGATATATGCAGCTGCTGTAACTGATATCATGTGCAATGTGCTGCTTGGGTTATCTCCCATTGCAGCCTGCTGGAGCTCATATATCACTGTAAAAGAGAGAAATAGAACAATTATTTATTTCCTAAAATAATGCAAATTCAGTTACATCATTAACTTGCTTGTTTTCAGTGTTTATTTGTTGTAAAATATTTACAGTAGACTTTTACAGAGAGTAAGCTCCATGTTAAAGGTGCATACAGGAGCTCCCAAGATCAAAAGCCCCCACACCAGCCTTACAAAGAGCTTTATGGCAGAGGGTCCTGTGTCTTTGATAAGCAGACGCCTGGTGTAAGACCTGCTTGTGGAGCACACTTTCACACCTACTACACTGGGGCTGTGTTGGGCTTTTGATCACACAGAATATTCATCTTAATTGCTTTGTGGGCACTTGTGTATGAGGCTGGAAGTGTGCCCCACACATTGTTGTGAAATATCACACATCCCTCAAAAGAGAGGAAATACAAGCTGCAACTACTGCTTTACTCACCTTGTACACAGCAGTATACAAGGAATCTCATGGAGATGTGCTACAAAAAGAGATCATGCATTGCATCTTAAGATATATCTACAACTATTTATATCTGTAATGTGTATATGTATATTTAATTTGATATATAATAGATACAGATAGATAGATAGATAGATACCTACGTAATCCCATTGTTTTTTTAAAATGAACCAATGAATATCACACCAGTGTGAGGAACACACTTTCACACTCTATCAGATTCCATAGGTGTTCCTGTACCCCAATAGATTTCGGATGCAGGTGTCACTAAACAATCCTTACATGGTATTTCATTTTAAAGTAACATGTGATTATTGGAATGTGCCTTAGAATATATTGGGACTTTTTCCAGTCAGTTCCCACCTAATCAAAAGCATCTTTTTAGTCTAGTAGAAATCTGACTATTAATTTGATTAGTGTTTTAATGTGGAATTTATTAATTGAGTTTATTAATTTACATATTTATGACATTTGGAATTGTCAAAGTACACTACTTTACACACTTATACAGGTATCATATCGTATCTCTCTTCTTCCTAATTTTTGGTATCACATATATAGTTGTGAGCGTACGAGTCGTTGCTCACGCTTGCGGGCTCGCAAAGCGAGCCGCGGCCCTCGCGTAGCGAGCCGCGGGCCTCGCAAAGCGAGGGCCGCGGCTCGCGCAGCGAGCCGCGGCCCTCGCGTAGCGAGGTCACTGGGCAAGGGCCTCAGTTGCTGGCATGGAGCGCCAAAGGCGCTCCATGCCAGCAACTGAGGCCCCTCGCGAAGCGAGGGCCTCAGTTGCTGGCGAGGTCACTGGGCACGGGTCTCAGTTGCTGGCATGGAGCGCCGAAGGCGCTCCATGCCAGCAACTGAGGCCCCTCGCGAAGCGAGGGACTCAGTTGCTGGCGAGGTCACTGGGCAAGGGCCTCAGTTGCTGGCATGGAGCGCCGAAGGCGCTCCATGCCAGCAACTGAGGCCCCTCGCGAAGCGAGGGACTCAGTTGCTGGCGAGGTCACTGGGCAAGGGCCTCAAACCCTCGCAAAATTCACGTCGCTACTCAAAAAACACGACACACAAATTACGACACTCGCTAAATTTTACGAGGCACGCAAACAACGTACGAAACACGTTACCACACATTACGACCTCGCAAACATCGGACGCAACACGCCGACATACAAACATTTAAAACACAATACATACACACAGCACATACATAAAAAACTTACCTACACCAAGAGGGAGCACCCAGGACCTCAAAAATGCAACTTACACCTCGATTTTACTCGAAATAAAACAGTTTAGAGACTAAAAAAAAAAACAAGCGAGAGAAAAAATGGCCGCCGAACAAAACGAAAACGAGGCTACAGCACTCTAAACTCGCAAAACACCACAAGAAACTCGCAAAACACCACAAAACACCTACGGATATTCCGATACAGACCTATACCACACATTACTCGCCATTTTACACCAATGCGGAAGTACACAACTACGCTAACGGTTTGGTCTCGCGCACGCACAGTGTTACACTGCACACATTCTGCACGCTTATACAGCAGCTCCACACCACTAATGCTGCAGCAGCATCAACACAGATTGCCAGCTCTTCATCACAATGCTTCAAAATAGGTACAATATATTCATTTACTAATTTAGCTACCTTACTATTTCATTGCCGTCATTTTTTGACGGGCAATTCGCTAGTTAAATATATTAATCAGAGATGACTTGCTGAGTACCCTAAACCCTTCCAGAAAATAATTACACATTTTGATATCAAGACTTGAACTTTTGTAACCTGCTTCATGTGTATGTGTCCCCATTGTATCAGTTATCCTAGCCATGTTTTCAATTATATATATTTTACTTCTACGTGACATATTTTCTTACTTATTTGTGAGTGATAAGAACCACATAGTTACGAAAAGGCACTTACCAACCTTCAGACACGTGATGTAAGTGCCACCCTAGTACCTTGACAAACATTATAAGATATGCAATCAATAATAAAATATGACTGGAAATTTCCACTCACCTCAAATAATGTGGTAAAGATTGGGAAATATATATTTTTATATATATATATATATATATATATATATATATATATATATATATATATATATATATATATATATGTGTGTGGTATGGCATAGTATGGTATGGTATGATATGGTATGGTATAGGTTACAATGCTATAATTTTTGGATTACAATTCAATATAGATATTAGCATTACGTAGTCTATCTATCTATCTATCTATCTATCGATCTATCTATCTATCTATCTATCTAACTATCTATCTATCTATCTATCTATCTATCTATCTATCTATCTATCTATATCAGGGGTGAGCAATTCATTTCCCAAAGGGGCCACATGAGAATCTTTTAAGTAATCCTTTAAGACTCCTGTGATAACATGAATGACTGAACTTAATTCTGCTCAATATTAGTTTTATAGCTTTCTTTTCTTTTATTTTCTCAGTGCCAAGAGCAGTATCTACAGAATGCTATCCTTCCCATTTAGTCACAACACTGCTGCTCTCTAATTCCCCCCTTTTACAATTGGCAGTGTTTTTTTGTCCAGGACACAAATTTGTATCCCACTATAGGGGGCCGGGTAGGGACAGCCAATGGGCCGGATGTGGCCCGCGGGCCGTTCAATGTCCAGGTCTGCTCTATATCTATTCTATCTATATACATCTGTGTATTTGAGTTTAATTTGTTTTATATACTGTAACGTCCACACATTACTGGTGTAAACGAATATGCCTTATTTTAATAAAAAACGTGTATTATATAGTATATTCTGAATTGTTTACAACAATCACTTTATTTCAAATAACTATACATCTCTTTTACCTGTTATTGTATATACTTATTAAGTGCAATGTTTCCTTTCTGTATTGTCATATTATTTATATACACCATTCTTATTATATGATCTTGCTTCCTTTATAGGATGCCATTGAAGTTTTGCTAGTAATGTCTCCCCCAGCACCCACCAGATGCACTAAGCCCCTCTTTATGGTGTATGTCTTTCCCACACTTTCATGTCCTTCCTCACAATACCAGCTCCAGATGCTCTGTCACAGCTCAATGTGACACACTTCATTTGTCCTTGGCTGCTGTGATTGGCTGCTGAGTGTGGGAAAGTGCAGAGAAGCAGAGCTCCACACATTAGTATGCAGAGCTTGGGTATAAAGAGGACAGACTGCTCTGTGCTAGGCAGACAGCAACCTGAGCCCTCAGCAGCACCTCCTAATACACACTGCAAAACATGGCACCTTGCAACATGCAACAACAAGAAGAGGGTGCTTCCAAACACATCAGAAAGGTAAGCTTTATTCTTTGCTTAGTTTTCTTAAATTACTTAAAAATTTATCTTTTTTTCTGTTTTGTAAACACTATCTCCTTTCTCTTACTTTGCTTTATTTCTCTTTTTCTTTATTCTTCATTTTTTTCATCTCACTCTGGCTTACTGGACTGTATTACCCTGTAATAAAACTTGTTTATTTTTAATATTTTAGCTGAGGAAGCCAGTGATTGAGAAGATGAGGAGAGATCGTATTAACAGCAGCATTGAGCAGCTCAGGATATTACTGGAGAAAGAGTTTCACAAACAGCAACTTCCATCCAAACCAGAGAAGGCTGATATCCTGGAGATGACAGTGAGCTTCCTGCAGCAGCACATGGCTGGGAAATGTAAGTGTCCTCAAACATATGTTCCCAAACTTTCATGTTGAGTTTTTTCCTAAAAAACAGCATTCTGCACATGTATCATGAGTCTAACTGGCATTTCTTTGCTTTCTTTTATAGATATGGCAACCTCAAACCAAGCCCATACAGAAGGATACTCCAAGTGCCTTCAGGAATCTGTAAGCTTTTTGAAAGCTCAAGACCAGACTCAGGCCCAGCAGTGGAAGCTCCTGAGACATTTCCATAGCCAGCAGGTTTCATACCATGGAGCTACCACCTCCATTCCTGACCAGCAAGCAGAGGGCAGCAGCAAGGCTCTCTGGAGGCCTTGGTAGGAAGAAGATACTCAGACTGTTTTTGGAATATAAGAGATATTATTCTCTATTTAAGTGCATCAATTAAGTATGTCCTATGGGCTGAACTTGTTTATTGTGTAATAATTGCACATGATTACAATGGACTTGCTGCAGTGTATTCTCAGTTAGAGAATATTGTCTATAATGTCCTATGTGACTGATTTTAAGTAATGTGCAAGAACTGCACACATTGCAGAATGATTTTGGTCAGTACTATAAGTACTTTGTTACTTTTTCTTGTAGAAAGTCTAGTTTTTCCATACCTGGGAAATATGGAGGATTTTTATCTTTATAAAGGATTTATAAGTCCAAATTAATATTATGCTATGATAAGTGATTATATCACACACTATATCTCTATGTTTTGCAATATTTGCATGGTATTTAATAATGTACAGCTCTGGCTGACTGCTGTATTAAGACATGTTGTCTTAATTAATTTGTTTAATGTTGTGCATTTCCTTTGGAAATTATAATTACATTCTATGAATGTAGTATCTGTCTTCAGTAACTAAAAATAATTTATAATACATCCTCTATATTGAAGGACTATATATAAATTAAATTATGCTTTAAACTGTATTTCTGTGAAATAAATCTTCAGGTGCATATTGTATTTTCTGTATTATTTCCATGAAATCGTGTGCTCTGTGTACTGACATTCTGTTTTGTCAGAAATAATTTGGGGTTTATTCTGTTTTCTGATATAAATCTCTTATTTGTAAAAATAGATGTATTTTTCTATGAAACTGTGTCATTTCTATGAAATAATGTTCAAATACTTTTGTTGGGGTTTCAGTGAAATCCTTTTTGTGTATGTATTCTGATGTTCAGATGTTTTGTCTGTGTACAAAATACACATAAATAAATGCAAAAAAGTGAAAAATAAACAAGGTCTATGTTATTATTCATAAACACCACAAAAACAATTATAATTTAAACATTTCTCTCTCAAAGGGGGTGGCATTTCATTAATACACTGACTGGCTCAAATTCTGTCATATTTTGTGTTGCACTAAAACATCACCAATAACACACAAATATCTATTGGGAATTACTGAAAATATTTAGTATTGCCAACTAGTAAGACTTACAAAAAATATTGTAGATGGTATTTTGCAGCCTTGTAAACAGTTCATATCAGAGGGCTTGTAGTAATGTGGGTAAAGTCTAATAAGTACCAGGGAGTAGGAATCTCTACAGCAGTGCCTGTGCTTTCAGTAAGTGAGAAAATAAAGAGCACAACACATTAAATAGGCTCAGGCACACTATAGAAACTTCCACATCTAACAGCAGAATAACATTAGCATTACAAATTACATGACAAAGTGTTCAATATTTCAAATCTTAGTCCAATATGATAACCTGGGATTAGAGGCGATCCCAAGAGAAGAATAGAGGTGGTAGTTATAATGCTAATAATAACAATATAATTAATAATGTCTGTGCTTATACGTTCGTCTAAAACGGTAACATTGCATAATTAATGGGGTTGATAGGATATTGTATATATGCAATTTAATGCTAATAATTATGTGTAGCTTTCATGACATTGGGCATAGCCCTGGGTATAACATAGCAACCATATTCTTATATACATATACTGAAATAATAACAGCAATACTGAAGTGGAACATGTAATGTCATCTATCTATCTACCTGTATCTATCTATCGATCTATCTATCTACCTGTATCTATCTATGTATCTATCTATGTATCTATCTATCTATCTATCTATCTATCTATCTATCTATCTATCTATCTACCTATCTGCCTATCTATCTATCTATCTATCTATCTATCTATCTATCTATCTACCTATCTGTCTATATATCTATCTATCTATCTATCTACCTGTATCTATCTATCTACCTGTATCTATCTATCTACCTGTATCTATCTATCTATCTATCAATCTATATATCTATCTATCTATCTATCTATCTATCTATCTATCTATCTATCTATCTAGCTGTATCTATCTATCCATCTATCTGTCTAGCTTTCTGTCTGTCTCTATCTCTATCTATCTGTCTATCTGTCTGTCTGTCTATCTATCTATCTATCTATCTATCTATCTATCTATCTATCTATCTATCTATCTATCTATAGCAATATTAAAGCTGTATTTGCATTGCTATTGACCTCTATCCGTTGACCTGGGCTGGTTCTCTGTTAAAATTGCTAGGATCCTCCAGTTTTCTCTAAATATTACATCGTAGTATTAAATAATATTAAATTGTAATATCATGAATTGTATCTGACATACCCAATCCTCTGCTACTTCAGTATTGTTGTATATAAATATTCATTGCTCAGGTTATGTGTTCTCTACAAACATATACATGCATTATAATAAAACAATCTCTGTTTGCTGTGTTGGCTTGTACATTACACACACACACACAGACACATATATATATATATATATATATATATATATATATATATATATATATATATATGTCATGCAAGCAAACTAAAACATGACTTTGTATACACTAGATAACAAATTTACTACAATATCAATATACTCCAATGAGTTCTGGTACACCTGGCTGTGCAGACCAATGTGTTTTTTACCTTATTTTGGACTAATAGCTGTTAATATTTCCAAGTGATTTGGTTTCCCAATGAAAGCAGTATAGTACAAAGACTGAGATAGTGTGAACGTGTGCTATGCAGTTATTAGACACATCTGACACTTGGCACCTCCAGCACACACAGGGGTGCTAAGTATCACCTTCCTTTCCTATCTTTCATGTGCCAGGCACACTTTCACACCTTCTGGTATCTCCTTGGTAGGATCTGTACTTGACTTGTTTTTTTAGATATTGTTATTGCTCTGTCTAGTAATGGTACCAGTGACAATCACAACAAGGGGTCTTCCTCTATATACGTGGGGCTGAAATCATATACGTTTCCTGATATCCCAATGGAAGAGTAAAACATCCAAGAACAGTTTGATGACTCCCTGTAGACTGGAGTCCAAGATATGTCATTGTATGGGGGTTTACCTGTAGTGTGTGCCTATATAAAGATTGGTTTCTGCTGATGTGGTTGAACTTGTAATAAATTAATGTTGTGAGGCTATTGAAACTGGCTATAAATCATATTAAACTATGAAATAATATTTAAGTGAATATGAAAATGTTGTGTTAGTCTTTAGGTGCCTTATTGTACTCAGTACGTAATCAAACATTTAGACATTATCTGAGGTATACTTTAAGATTAGACAATGTTGCACATATATTATATGATGTGCCATTTTTGTTTGTGATTGTCATCAAGCAGCCATGCAATCATCTGTGCATATACACTGCCAATTGTAATGTGCAATTCAGTATTGAAGTACTCATGACTGCATGGACTCAGCCCTATTAAATTGCAATTCGGCCAATTGAATAGGGCTCTTTATAAGCACACAGCATATTTTTTTTTTTACAGAAGTTTTTAGTTAGTGAACTTCTATCCAAAAGCAAGGTCTTCACTAACTAAAAACTTCTGTAAAAATATATGCTCTGTGCTTAGATAGAACCCTATTCAATTTGCCGAATTGCAATTTAATAAGGCTGTTATAAATTTGGTAACCTGTATAAATTTTGGTTAAAGAATTTCAATTTTGCCATATATGATAGGATTATCTGATATTAGGACCATTTGAGCAAGGACACTTGGATTAGGAATTGTTTCTACACCTTTACAGCCTTATTAAATTGCAATTTGGCAAATTCTAAAGGGCTCTATTTAAGCACAGAGCATATTTTTTTTACAGAAGTTTTTAGGTAGTGAACTTCTATGCAAAAGCAAGGTCTTCACTAACTAAAAACGTATTTAAAAAAATATGCTATGTGCTTATATAGAGCCCTTTAGAATTTACTGAATTGAAATTTAATAAGGCTGATAGTGTCAGCTTATTGTATTAAAATGGATCTCTGTTTTTTATTAAAATACTACACATAATGATTTAAATCAACTGGGCATAATTACTCAAAACTCAAGTGATAGTTGATGTGTTGTCATAATGTTGAATAATTGTCTGTATGTTGTGTCCTTACAATATTCATATATCTCATGTACTTGTTATGATGTATTTGTATAGCATTACCTATTTCTGGATATATGTCAATAATATAAAATGAAAAAAAAGCTACAAATCCTGATACAACCAAATAATTAGGCAATTAACACATTTCTAATCAGCAGATGCCAATGAGACTATTCAGTTGGTGTCTTTTTCCAGCTCAGACCTTTCCCACAGTTTCTTCCTGCCCATCACAGAGTCTCTGCATTATATGGTCATCACCAGATGTTCTGGTGTCTCTTGTTACTTGTCAGTGAGACACACTTCTATTGTCTGTGTCATCTATCTAATGACCTACTGAGTGTGGGAAAGGCTGAGGAACCAGAGCTCCACAGATAGACAGGACAGTGCTTGTGTTTATCAGCACATCTACTATTGTATGCATGGCCTGGGGAGACATCAATCCTCCAGCAACATCACTTGATGGGTAACTTTATCTTGGAACCATAATAATAGGTTTGCTCAAGGAGCTTTTATAAGTAAATAAGAAAACACAAATAAAAGCAGTGTTTGAAATTGAGAAATGAAAATTATGCACATTTCTGTATTATATTTCATATTGATTGTCAACATCTTGGAAGAGTACAATGTACAAATGACAAGTGATGACAACATGATAATAGTAACCTAAATAATTGAGTCATGTAATTATATATATATATATATATATACATATATATAAAAACACATTTATATAAACAATGTATATATATTTTTTATTATTATTATTTTATTTATTATTATTTTTTATTTTTTTTAATCTAATTTATACACACACATATACAAACATTTATGATCATTTTGGCAGATATCAGTTGTTATGATCACAGGAATACTTGCACTACATGTTTTTACATCAGTTACATTATTTGTGGTAGTTTATTCTCTTTGTGCTTCACTATTAAAACATTTTAAGGCAACATGTGGGGGGGGGGGGGGGCATTGTGTTATCTCCTGATTCACTATGCACTAATTCCTAAAAGGAGCCATTCCAACCTTGGGGGGTTACTAAGCATATTTATACCTTAGATGAGGTAAGGAGAGCTCATATAACATGATAATGCCTTTTTTTTTCTCCATAGGACTAGTGCATAGTAAATCAAGAGGTGACATGAGATGTACTTGAGATGGTTTGTAACCCCCCCCCCCCCCCCCATGTAACAAGGGCTGTTTTCCCCATCTGCAATAGTATATAGTAAATCATGTGAGATGTACTTTAGATGCTTAGTAAATTCCTTCCTCATTACAGGTGAGAAAGTGCTTAGTAAATCCCCCCATAATTATAAATAAAGGATACTTCAAATGTAGGGAGTTCAAATATAATAATGAATATATCTAATTAGAAGGTTAATATTACTAATTATTACTCATAATGTATTTGAATCACTGCCCCATAATTAATGAGCACATTTAATACTGCTGAATTTACTAAGCATTTTCTTGCCTGAGATGAGAAGAGCTGAGGTAACATGAGGAAAGTTATTTTCCACCATAGAAAATATTACCTAGTAAATCAAGAGATAAGATGAGAGGCCCTTGAGATGCTTAGTAGATACCCCCACTATGTTTATAATATGCCTACACATACTTACACATGACAATGACCTTTAATGTATTGCTTTCTAGGTAGAATTTATTGAGCATTTTCATTCTGCTGATCTACTTCCTCAGATGTGAGGAGGCTATGAATGAAGTGGGAGCTTCTAACTGCAAAATGCAAAAGTGGCATCTATAACTGTCATTGATATCTGTAGGATTAATTAAAACTCATTAGTTTACAAGGGGCACACACTTGAGAAGTCAGTAGAAAGAAGTTGTTCTGTAATGGAAGTGAAATCACACAGTAAATAATTACTGCATATGGAAGTGAAATATGCAAATTTATGTGTATTTATTACTTTATAAATAACTTTTTTTTCATTATCAAGTTTAGTTCTTTAATAGACAAGATAGAAAAATAACATCACAGTGCTAGTGATATTTTTATTTTATTACTAGCAGACCTCATTTTCCTTATCCTTGCCTATTAGCCTTAATAATAAATAGTGATGTGTAATACCTATGTATTAGCCCCTCTTTCCTGGTCCAAATATTCAGAAATACAAATGATCTTGTGAGTATGTATATGCCACTAAAATTGTATGCAGCATCCAGTATACTGGGGAAGGCACACAACACATTCACTGTTGGTATACTGGGCTCATTAACAAAACACGTGTCTTCTCCACAGACATGCACTGTAATCTCCTCAATCTCACAGCTAATCTGGTGTTTTCTATTCTTTGATACAGAGGTGTGACTTGTTACCTATATTAGAGCCGCACACTTTCACACATTAGTGTCCCCACACACTTATATGGCAACTCCAGTGATTGTGTCACATGCTGTGAGGGTCTCAGACTTCCTGAGGACATGATGCTATCATACACTAATACTGTTATACAGTATTATATGTATATGACTTGTGTATAATCCATCCTATGCTATGCTTCAAATCTGTGTTATGCTGCAGGTTTATGATACAGGGAGCCATGTATAAAGTGGTATTGAAGTAAAGAGTGAAAATGCACGTCCCTGCCCAGTTTACTAGAGTGCGGTGCAATAACTGTATTAACTTATATTTACATGTCCAAATTTGGTATTTATTTACTAACTGTGGGCCGTATTCTATTGCATACATTTCTAAATTTATACACACTTAAAAGCACTCTTAATATTGCTACATATTCGGCAAATATTACTTATTGGCACTAATGAATTCTTAAATCAATATATATGCATATAAACATTTATAAAAAAAAACACTGAAGCCAAATTTATGAGTTCAAGGCATTTGCAAGTAGCTAATAGAATGTGGCCATATATATATATATATATATATATATATATATATATATATATATATATATATATATGTATGTATATATATATATATATATATATATATATATATATATATATATATATATATGTGTGTTTGAAGAGTGGCGTAACTGTAAATGTCCACAATTCCAGATGAATAATCAGAGTATTGCAGTATAAAATGATACATTTTTTATTGGGCAAATGTTTTCCTATTGATAAAGAAAGGTGCAACTCTTGAAAGCTTGTCACTCTAACTAAATTGTGCATAAAAAAAAACTATCACTTTATGTATATATATATCTATGTATATATATGTATGTGTATATATATATCGTATTGGTCCGAATATAAGCCGCACCTTTTTTTAAGATTTTTGAGCTTGCGAGTTACGGGTGCGGCTTATATTCGCGACCGTCCAAAATTCATTGCTGATTTGCGAACTTTGCTTGTAATGCGTGCGACTTCTATTCGCGAACGCAAAATTACTGCCGATTTACGGGATTGCGAGTTAAGGGTGTTGATTTTCGTGCTTTAGACTGCAGTATTGTATAGCGATTTATGTTTTTAGTGATTCTAACATCCTGTAAAGCCTGTAACCTGCAAAAAAAGCTACAGTGCTAATTAGAAAGCCTGTTTCTTGCAATGGCTGATCACTTTGAGAGTCTTTTTCTCTACAATTTTACGGGTGCGGCTTATATTTGAGTACTATCTTTTTTCTATTTTTTCCCCTTGAACTTTACGGGTGCGCTTTCACATAAGCAAATTCAATATAATGTAACACAATGTCAGCCACTACTATGATAGTTTAGGCAGCACTTTGAAAGCAATTACTGTCAATTATTGATTTATCCAATTTTTACTTTGTGCTGTGGAATATAAAATAGCGTTAATGAGAGTACTATTTGCATTATTTAGTATTCCAGGTCTCCTTTCACAGTAATAATACAGTTGTACAGATGTGCATTCCCTATTCTCAGTGTACATAAATTCATGTATTAGTTTCTTTCTCCCAGTGACTTATATCTTTGTTATATAAGATACATGCTTTGATCTAAGATGGATTTTGCATTGGAGAACATAATCTTATAATGAATAGTATTCCACCTATCAGATGTGAATTTTAAGGACTACAAACAGTAATCAATAACATGTAATATGTTTGTTATAATATACAAATATATTTAGTGTTGTATATATGGTGTGGGTGTCATTACAAGCAGTCCCCAGATGCTCCTTTGTATGTCACAGTTAGTGTCACACATGTATTGTCCCTGCAGTCTGTCCCATTGGATGCTGTGTGTGGGAACTCTCTCCAAGACTGACCTCCACACATCATTATGCAGAATAAAGAACATATATAGGCAGAGAGCTCCCTCTGCCAGATACATGTCACTTGGGCCTTGCAGGAGATAACCCAATGACCCACAGCACATGAGGATGAAGGTGATAAGATGGCTAAATAAAATAGAGATGTGATTTAGTCAATATATAATTATCTGTAATTTTATATTCAGAAGATAGATTTTCATGTGTTAATGTCTTATTGCAGATGAAGTAATTGCATAATATATGAAGAAGTGCTGGATCAATGGCTTTCACATTAGCTGAAGATATGATTGGAAATTCCCTGATTCCATCCATTCCCAGAGATAGAGAAAACAGCTGTCAGGATATGGGTAAGTGCTAAGACAAGGGCCTAGATTGCCTTATTATAGTGGTAGGAGATGAAAGTCTCTTAGAAGAAGGTCTTATAGTAGGTTTCTGGGTGTAGTTCACACTATTTGGTTTCCTGCACTCTTCCTTTTTCTAATGATATGATATGTGCAGGGTTTATATCTTTCAGTTCTGTTTTTTTGTATTGAATATAGCATTAACAAGCACAGGGAACCACGTGAACTCATTTATCTTTATTAAGGTGTGACATTCTCCAATTCCTATCATATTCTATGGCATATGTAACATTGTTATTTGGACAGGTCTCATAGCTCAGGCTACTCTTGCCTTAAAATAATACAGAGGAGTTATGGTTGGGGGGAGCAGCAAACCTACATTGGAGTTTTTTTTTTTTACAAGTCAATCTAATGTTAAATACTATCATACCCCCACTCTGTTATTACCATGCATGAGATATCCATTTGAGATGTTTGCAAGCTGAGGTCTATGGGCTAGCCACAATTAACTTATTATTATTATTACATGCTGATATAGTCACCTACAGCCTTATTAAATTGCAATTCGGCAAATTCTAAAAGGCTCTATATTAGCACAGAGCATGTTTTTAGTTAGTGAAGACCTTACTTTTGGATAGAAGTTCACTAACTAAAAACTTCTGTTAAAAAATATGCTATGAGCCTCATTCAATTCCGAGTTGCCCAATTGAATAGGGCTCTATATAAGAACATAGAAAAAAAATTCAACAAACTTTTTAGTTACTGAACCTCTATCCAAAACCAAGGTTTTCACTAACTAAAAACTTCGGTCAAAAATATATGTTATGTGCTTATATAGAGCCCTATTCAATTGACAAATTTCAAATTCAATGAGAACCTGTGTGTTTATATAGAGCCCTATTCAATTGGCTGAATCGCAATTTAATAAGGCTGTTAGTGTGTATTTGGAAGAGGGCTAAATGTTCTAAAACATGTTTGACAACTGGTGAAAAAAATAGGTATAGTGTAAATAGTGTAAATAGGAATGGAGAGATGTCCCAGGAGTTCACCAGAATTTCGGCTTTTAGTAGATTGGGTCCAAGACCAAGACCCTCACTCACCTCGCAATCGCTTCCAGTGTCAGGGAATATAGTATAATTAGTTTAAATGTTCACTTTAGTCATATATTTAAAACATAATACTTTGAAGAGCTACATTAGAAGGTTGTAAAACATAATAATGAAGCTTTTCATTTATTACCTACTAGTAACTTGCCCGTCATAAATGACAGTAACATAGAATGTTATATGAATTGTATGTGTTGTCTCTCTCTGTGCTGTCTCTCTTTGTGTTTGTGCTGTGTCTCTCTGTGCTGTGTTTCTCTCTCTCTCTTATGCGGCGAGTATGCTGTCTCTCTCTTTCTCTGTGCTGTATCTCTCTCTGTTATGTGGCAAGCATGCTGTCTCTCTCTCTGGTGTCTCTGTGCTGTCTCTCTCACTCTGTGTTATGTGGTGAGTATGCTGTTTCCCTCTCTCTCTGTGCTGTGTCTCTCTGTGCTGTCTCTCTCTCTGTGGTGTCTCTCTGTCTTATGTGTCGAGTATGCTGACTCTCTCTCTCTCTCTGTGCTGTGTCTCTCTGTGCTGTGTCTCTCTCTCTCTGAGGTTTGTAATATGCTGTTATGACGCTTGCTGTGGTGTGTGGCGGGTTCTCTCTTACTCTTTGCTGTTTGTATTTCTTCCTGTGTGTTATCTGTCTGTGTGCTGTCTCTCTCTCTGAGGTAATGGTAGCTGTTATGCCTCCTGCTATTGTATGTGGCTTGTGGCGGCGCTTGCTGTGTTGTGTGGCACATTCTCTCTCTTTTTGCTATCTCTCTCGGTCTATACTGTCACTCTCTTTGCTGTTTCTCTCTCTTTGCTCTCTGTCTCTCTCTGTGCTGTCACTCTGAGGGTGGTCTGTCTGTGCTGTCTCTCTCTCTCTCTCTCTCTAAGGTGTGTAATGGCGACTGTTATGCTGCTGGCTGTGTTGTGTGGTGAGTTCTCTCTTTCTCTTTGCTGTCTGTCTCTCTGTACTGCCTGTCTCTCTGTCTGTGCAGTTTGTCTGTGTGCTGTCGCTCTCTCTATGCTGTCTGTGTCTCTTTCACTTCTGTCTCTCTCTGTGCTGTCTTTCTCTCTTTGCCATCTGTCTCTCTGTCCTCTGTCTCTGTTGTTTCTCTTTCTGTGCTGTCTCTCTTTGTGTTCTCTCTTTCTCTCTGTGCTGTCTCTCTGCTGTCTGTCTGTCTCTCTGTGCTCTCTTTCTCTCTCACTCTGTCTTTCTTTCTGTGCTCTCTTTCTCACTCTGTTCTCTCTCTGTGTGCTGTGTGTCTCTCTTTGTGTGATGTCTGTCTTTCTCTTTGCTGTCTGTCTCTCTCTGTGCTGTCTCTCTCTTTGCTGTCTGTCTCTAAATGTGCTATCTCTTACTCTCTGTGCCTTCTCTCTCTCTCTGTGCAGTTTATCTCGCTCTGTGCTGTATCTCTCTTTGTCTGTCTCTCTCTGGGCTGTCTCTCTCTCGTTGCTGTCTGTCTCTCTCTCTGTGTGCGGTCTGTCTCTCTCTGTGCCATCTTTATCTCTCTCTGTGCTACCTGTCTCTCTCTCTCTGTCCTGTCTATCTCTCTTTGCTATCTGAATCTCTCTGTGCTGTCTGTCTCTCTCTTTGCTGTCTCTCTCTGTCATCTCTCTCTCTGTGTCTACCTCTCCCTCGCTCTCTGTGCTGTTTGTCTCTCTCTCTGTCCTGTTTCTCTCTACCTATTTATCTTTACCTCTATCTCTCTCTCTGTACCTCTCTTTTTGCTGTCTGTCTCACTCTTTGCTGACTGTCTCTCTCTCTGTGTGTGCTATGTCTCTCTGTGTGCTGTGTCTCTCTGTGTGCTGTGTCTCTCTGTGCTGTGTCTCTCTGTGTGTGCTGTGTCTCTCCGTGCTGTGTCTCTCTGTGTGTGCTGTGTCTCTCTGTGCTGTGTCTCTCTGTGTGTGTTGTGTCTCTCTGTGTGCTGTGTCTCTCTGTGTTGTGTCTCTGTGCTGTCTCTGAGGTGCATAATAGCTGCTGTTATACCGGCTTTCAGGCCCCACCCCTTGATGACATTGTGGCCCTGCCCCTCGATGACATCAGCGTTATTACAGTAGATTATATACAACTATGCTAAAGTGGAAGCCGTTGTTTCAGTTTCTTCTGACCTACATCTTGAGGCGGGAGGAGACTTTGAATGTACATGAAGTTTCTATGGCTAAAATGGCTAGTGCTTCCTCTAGGACTAATGCAAAAAAAAAAACCAGTAAAGAAAAGTGAAGCCCAAAGTAAAGAATAATTATATGAAGTGCAAAAAGTTATTCAAAGAACCATACAGGAATCAACTAATCACAGCGGTCCTTTGAAGAATAGAACGTTTTTGTTGGATGATTAACTTCCCGACACAAGCATTGTGTAGATGGCTCTTGCTAGGCAAGAGATACCTAGAACGTTCATGATACATCAGAACAATGACATGGCTGCAAGCTGCTTCTGATTATATTTGTGCTTTTATTTTTTAGGTTACTGCAAAACACCAGTAAATACAAGGATTTCCTGAGGGCTCAGCTACTGAATCACATCAGGACATATGGACTAAAGGGGACGATTGTATTAAATGTCTTAGTACATAAGATGACTCAGAGATGCACAGGTTCTCAGAGTTCTGGAGGACTTGACCTTTTAGTATATTAGACTCATGATCTTCACTACAATTGAAGCTAAGCAAGATTATGTAGAAAAACAGTAAAATATCAAAATACGACACCCATGTGTGCCCCACCAGAAAAGCAGTTATAGGGCCTCTGTAGTCCAAAACTTTCTATGATGCCTTTTTAAAGTGCATCCTATACATTATAATTTGTTTGCATATAAATAAATATATTAATTTAAAAAATGACCAATTAAGCATCACAGAAAAAGATTTTAAAAAAACAACGTGTTTGATCCTTCCCCTATCTTACAAGCAAGTTGAGTGGAAGTGGAAACTATGGGCCCAATTCAATTGCAAGCCCGCAACTCGATCGTAGCAGGCCATGTGTCTGTGGGTGTGTTGTGGGCTCCCGTTCATCTCAGATTACAATGCTATTCAATTGCTCAAGTTACTGGCCCAAAGCCAAAACTGTAAACCATGCACTGGTTCATAGGACTTCAGGGCGGGGACATGATCAATTAAGCAAGCCCGTAAATCAGCCAATAGAAAAGGAGACTGTCATTATTACGGCAGAAAACCATGGAGGTTACCTGCCAATCAATTAGGTTCGGGGGTCCGATATGCGATCAGACTCACAAATCCCCAAAATAAAGAATAATGAAAATGAATGCCAATACTGTTCTAGTCCATATGGGTGGCCTGATATGTATTCACTCATCGATTCCCGAGATCGGTTTAACCCAGAAATGAAACATAAAAATATATTTTATTTCCTGCCGATTTGCGAGCTTGAGACTGTTGTGCAATTAATTATAATGTCTATCATCGCTTTCCCCGTTATTTACAGTGCAGTACAGTACTGTATTTACATTTACAGTGCTTTAAATAGGT
Organism: Discoglossus pictus; assembly: GCA_027410445.1. Classification (NCBI taxonomy): domain Eukaryota; kingdom Metazoa; phylum Chordata; class Amphibia; order Anura; family Alytidae; genus Discoglossus; species Discoglossus pictus. The sequence continues at coordinate 157,130,268 of CM050169.1, forward strand.
CTTTAACCCCCTTGCGAGTCCTCTCTTGCACTTGTAGGATTTGCTCCTTCCTTTGCCATTTACGGGTGTGAAAACATTTGCAGGCTTGGGGAATTGGAGCAATTGAATAGCAATTTGCGATTTTAGCCATCGTAACTCTTGCGAAAGTGAAAGATCAAAGGCTTTTGGAGGCTGTAAGTTACAGGTTTAATCATCGCAATTTTTTCAAGGCCGTAACTCATTACCTGTTTGGAGCCCACAAAAAGACGCCAATTAAATAGCAAATTAACTTGCGGGCTTCCGGATTGAGCAAGAGCTCAATTAAATAGGGCTCAAAGCCTGTTAATTATGTTTTCTCATTTCATCTCATTCATCTGAATGGGATGACAGGCACAATGAGTAGCAGTCCAGACCTCCATATCACTATCCTTTTATTTTTAACCATTCAGGACAGAGTAAGAGAAACCAATCCATTGTGTTCGAATTCAATGTGATTTATGTTCACTATAGGCCACTTTTTTTTTCTTTACTATTGTTCTTAAAATATGGTATTTTAACTGCAAATATATGTTTGGACTACAGTGGCCCTTTAAACAAAGTTTACCTGTATACAGCCTGACTGTAGCAACCAATCGGTTTAATATCATTTTGCTCTTTAACTTAATTGAATCAACTTATCATACTATTTCCAATATGATGTTCAATCCAAGTGGGAACATTCACTAAGCTTCACTTATCCTGTGCAGTGCTTCACTGTAAGCTGTGAAACCCATAGATGATAGGGGAAGCAGTTCACAGACGACATGATGGTTACAGAACCACTTTACCCACGTTGTCTGGCATTGCTGGGAAGATATAGTAACAAGGTGTCGCAATCTTCTTCTTCAAGGGGGCTTGATATGAACCTAGTTCAAACCTACCCCAGCCGCATCGTGTAGTTCCTGTTTTCTGTGGCACAAAAAATGGCTTCTGAAGAGGGCACAAGGCCTAGTTTACTATCCTCTTACGATATTACAACTCACTCATCCCCAGGATATCAAGAGAGAGCCTGGCAGCCAATCCGTACTGGACAAGATAACAAGGATAAACAAGTTCATCAATTTGGGGCCCTGTATTATACTGTATACATTTTATTTATTTAATGCAAAACACTTATTTTAAAAATAATAAGAAATGAACCTGAGTTATGGCAATTTGTATTTTTAGCAAAATTTGGAAAAAAAATAAAATCTGATATTAATAAATAATATAAAAATTTGCTATGTCTTTGGCATATCAATAAATATCAGCTTTTCACTCTTCATGCTCTATGTTCAGTCATATTATAGGTCAATATGTTTCTGTCAAATACCTATAGATGAAGTTGGACAAAATCACTAACACAAACCACAAATGAGTCTATTAGGAGAAATGTTTCTTTATTATACAGATGGAATTATTAGTTAGACATGTGCAATAAAAATGTTTAATGCATTAGAAATTATTTTACTTTACAATGATAAAATATATATATATAGTTTTTTGTACTATTTAAATTGCAAATGATATGCTTTTCAGGACTTCAACTTATTTTACATATATTTGTAATATGTTATGCAATTCTTGTAAATTATTATTCAAATCAATGGCCAAACGTTCACTAAACTTCTTAGGAGCTTCAATGTACTTTGCTGTTATTTTCTATAGAAAGCATATTTCGGCTCCTCGCTAAAGAAATTTGTAGCTTCTGTGACGCTTAGTGGATTCTGTACAATGTGAATTAATTCTCTACAAATAAAACACATTTTACTCAGAATAATCCAAGATGATGTCTTATTTTAATAGTCGCTGTAGATACTATGGGCCGCATTCTAATGCAATTTGACCAATTGAATAGGGCTCCATATTAGCACATAGCATATTTTCTATCCAAAAGTAAGGTCTTCACTACCTAAAAACGTTTGTAAAAAAGTATAATCTGTGCTTATATAGAGCCCTATTCAATTGACCAAATTGGAATTAAGAGGCCGTATGTATCAGTTCGTTTGATTTAGGAGATTCAGGGCCTCATTTAATGCGACTTGGCCAATTGAAAAGGGCTCAATATAAGCACATAGCATATTTTTTACAGAAGTTTTTAGTTAGTGAACTTTTATCCAAAAGCAAGGTCTTCACTAACTAAAAACTTCTGAAAAAAATATGCTATGTGCTTATATAGAGCCCTATTCAATTGAACAAATCGCATTTGAATGATGCCCTTAATCTGACATTTAACGTCTACACTTATAGCAATTTGGGAACAAGGTGGTAGTTGTTGAGTTTGAAGTGTTTTTTAATTCAATTAAATAAAATGGAAATATGTAAAGGCATTATGAGATGATGTAACATTTTTTATTTATTCTTCAGCAACTGACACCTTGTAGCAGTAAGAGACAAGTGTTACCATTTTTCCACATATATCGGAACTTCTATAAGGGATTACTGTTATATAAGAGCTGCCTTATACATGTGCACCCACAAGGAAGGGCAAAAGGGACAGATGACCCTAACTAGTTTGGATGCTATTAAATAGGACCCTTAGCTCCCTAGATCCAGCTGAACTGTACCAGATTCCTGATAAATGTAAAATCAGTATGCTGTTTACCCTGTTCTCTGAGAGCCTTGGATCTTTCTGTATCCGCAGCCAGTACCTGGCAAAAGTAACAATATTGCAAGCTCCCTCTAGACATGTACTGCCCTCTCTCCAAAAAAACGAAGGCAGCAAGCTGCTTTGTATATTTTGCGCGATACAATGCATGTAACATTAGCGTTATACATAGAGACATTTAGAGCAGCTCTGCATAATCAGGCGCCCTATTTCAGTATGTACCTTCTCACTCCAAACAACTGAGTTTTCTGTTTTTTTATCCTTGACTTTTATTTTTAACACAAAGAGTTTACATTATTTCTTTTTATTATATAAAATACAATACAAAATAAAATATACATCCATATATGAAGGTCTTCACTGCAGACCAATATTTTTCAACTCGGCAGCCTAAATGATGTATTCTTTTTCGTAGAGTATGCAGTCAGATGACATAATTACCAGTTTACAAACTGCATATTGTCAGATCAAGTAAAAGGATATGCGAGCTACAATGATATTATTGCGTTATCTAGGTAAGTGCAAAAAAACATATTCTATTTGAGCAACTAAAATTGCATTATAACTTAAAATTAACTATGAGAGCTTTTTTGCCGTATGTTACATTTCTATTCAAAGCATTTCACTCGCAATATTATACAGCCGACATCCATAAATCCTGTCTTGTCTGGAAAACATTTCAGTGTAGGAATATGTGTTCACTCGTATATTACACCAAACCAGGCATTTCACTTAAATTATGGATGAGATAAAGCTCTAGGAACCAATAGAAAATAAGAATGTCATTATTATTATAATGAGTAAAAATAAGCGCCAATAAATGCGGCAAGAAATCATTTTGCAAGTAGTTAAATACAGTGGATATAAAAAGTCTACACACCCCTGTTAAAATGTCAGGTTTCTGTGCTTTAAAAAAATGAGACAAAGATAAATAATTTCAGAACTTTTTCCACCTTTTAATGTGACCTATAAACTGTACACCTCAATTGAAAAACAAACTGAAATCTTTTAGCTAGAGGGAAGAAAAAATATAAAAATAAAATAATAAGTATGCACACCCTTAAACTAATACTTTGTTGAAGCACCTTTTGATTTTATTACAGCACTCAGTCTTTTTGGGTATGAGTCTATCAGCATGGCACATTTTGACTTGGCAAGATTTGCCCACTCTTCTTTGCCAAAACACTCCAAATCTGTCAGATTGCGAGGGCATCTCCTGTGCACAGCCCTCTTCAGATCACCCCACAGATTTTCAATCGGATTCAGGTCTGGGCTCTGGCTGGGCTATTCCAAATCTTTAATCTTCTTCTGGTGAAGCCATTCTTTTGTTGATTTGGATGTATGCTTTGGGTCGTTGTCATGCTGAAAGATGAAGTTCCTCTTCATGTTCAGCTTTCTAGCAGAAGCCTGAAGGTATTGTGCCAATATTGACTGGTATTTGGAACTGTTCATAATTCCCTCTATCTTAACTAAGGCCCCAGTTCCAGCTGAAGAAAAACAGCCCCAAAGCATGATGCTGCCACCACCATGCTTCACTGTGGGTGTGGTGTTATTTTGGTGATGTGCAGTGTTGTTTTTGCGCCAAACATATCTTTTGGAATTATGGCCAAAAAGTTCAACCTTGGTTTCATCAGACCATAACACCTTTTCCCACATGCTTTTGGGAGACTTCAGATGTGTTTTTGCAAAATGTAGCCTGGCTTGGATGTTTTTCTTCGTAAGAAAAGGCTTTCGACTTGCCACTCTACCCCATAGCCTAGACATGTGAAGAATACGGGAGATTGTTGTCACATGTACCACACAGCCAGTACTTGCCAGATATTCCTGCAGCTCCTTTAATGTTGCTGTAGGCCTCTTGGTAGCCTCCCAGACCAGTTTTCTTCTCGTCTTTTCATCAATTTTGGAGGAAGCTCCAGTTCTTGGTAATGTCACTGTTGTGCCATATTTTCTCTACTTGATGATGACTGTCTTCACTGTGTTCCATGGTATATCTAATGCCTTGGAAATTCTTTTGTACCCTTCTCCTGACTGATACCTTTTAACAATGAGATCCCTCTGATGCTTTGGAAGCTCTCTGTGGACCATGGCTTTTGCGGTGGGATGCGACTAAGAACATTTCAGGAAAGACCAACTAGAGCAGCTGAACTTTATTTGGGGTTAATCAGAGGCACTTTAAATGATGGCAGTTGTATGCTGACTCCTATTTAACAAGATTTGGAATGTGATTGCTTAATTCTGAACACAGCTACATCCCCAGTCATAAGAGGGTGGGCAGACTTATGCAACCACATTCTTTTCCTTTTTTCTTTTTCTTCTCTCCACCTAAATGATTTCAGTTTGTTTTTCAATTGAATTGTACAGTTTATAGGTCATATTAAAGGTGGAAAAAGTTCTGAAATGATTTGTCTTTGTTTGATTTTTTTACAGCACAGAAACCTGACATTTTAACAGGGGTGTGTAGACTTTTTATATCCACTGTATATACACCACCACTTCAAACAAGTCTTCCTATTTCATATATATATATCTATGTGTGTGTGTGTGTGTGTGTGTGTGTATAGATAATGCATAAGAGAATATATTCCTAATCCATGGGAGTTTCCTGATTAACCTATATTAACCTCTTGAGTACTAAATTATGTCACCCTGGATTCTGTATAATGACAGGGACATAATAATAATATTGTATATTTTAATTCCACATATGTGTATATTTGAATGTTAAGCACCAAATCCTGATGAACCACCATGTTTTTTTATTTTATTTTTGGTGCTTTACTGTCTCTTTAATTGCTGCTCCGACACTCAGCAATTGCTATAAAACCATTTGCGAGTGCTGTTTAATACAAGGAAATTTTCCTTAAATGTTTGCCTATTTACGGATCACCCATAATTTGCTAGTGCTTCGTAACGTCTCAATTGAATAGGGTTTTGGGGATCAGTAACTCGCAATATTTCGGCAATGAAAAAATCAATGGAAAAGTTTGCCGTAATTTGTGGCTTTGTTTTGCCATAGTGATGTACTTATCTCGGATTGAATAGCTAGGGAGTTTTACCTTGCAATTAAAGGCCTCCATGGAAATCAAGTGCTCTAAGGGCCTCATTCTATTAAGGGCCGTAAGAGCTACGGGCGGCTTATGGCTGTCGAGCTGCGGCCGCTTGCGATGAGCTTACTTCCGTCAAAGCCTTTAATCTTACGTGGCCGCAAGAGTTTCCCAGGTCGCTATTCAAATGCTACATGAACCGTTCCGTCAAGGCCGTAATTCGCTAAAACCGAGCTCCAACTTACTTACACCAAAAAGGTCCCGCAAGGCTCTTACTTACAAATCGTAGCACCAATTAAGCACATCAAAAAGACATCCTATACTTTGATGAGACGTGAAAGTGATTGTAGGTGTTAGAATTCATATCACAACATTCCTCAACACACAAATCTGCAAATCATTTTTTTGTAATTCATGTCCAATTTCCATGTCCGAGTCCCGAGGGCTTGGAGCACATCAGACCTGCAACGGCTGTGGGATTAGCCTCCATCAAGTCCATAAATGGGTAAAATTGACCCACAGGTTACTTGGGCAACGGAGGTATCGCAAATGACTTGCTACTTACAAATCATAGAACTAATTAAGCAAATAGAAAAGCCATCCTGTACTTTTATTAAAAGTGAAAGTGATGTTTGGTCTTAGAATTAATAGCACAACATTCCCCTACTCTCAAATCTGCAAATAGAGAAATACAATTTTATGTTCAATCTTCATGTCCTATCTATCATGCATGTCCCCCATTGTGTTCCCATCATTTACAGTGCTTTACAGTGCTGGATTGAATATATATTTGCTTTTACAATGCTTTGAGTTTGCGGCCTTCAACCTTCAAACTTGTACGAGTTTTAACAACGATTTACTGTCTTCGAGGTCATTGAAGTCCGCGGGACTTGGGATGGAAAATAAACCTGAAATGAAATATTGGATTTGGGCGATGTCAAGCTTGAGAGGGTGTTGCTATTAATTCTCGTGTTCCCCATTATGTTCAATCTTCATGTCCTATCTATCATGCATGTCCCCCATTGTGTTCCCATCATTTACAGTGCTTTACAGTGCTGTCTTGAATTTATATTTGCACTTACAGTTTACCGACTTTGTGGCCTTGAAACAATATTTACGGGCGCGCGGGAAATCCTTGTGGACGTTTGCATAGTTTGTGATCGGACGTAAGGGGGACCTTGTGGCGCCGTTCATTTGAATAGCAGCATAGTCATAGCAATACACAGGGCCTTAAGCTGGCCGCAAGGAATCGCAGCTTTGAGGCCATTTTACGGCCCTTAATAGTATGAGGTCCTAAGTTAGGGCTAAATTGGCTGTGGGAGCTTTTTTCCCCCAAGTTATACATTACTTTAAATCCTTTGCTCTCCCAGGTTAGAGCACAGCCCACAGCCATAAATCCTACCTTAGCCACAACAGATTTCTGTGTAGGGAGTAGCCAAACCAAGCTTTACAGATGAGACATGGCTCTAGGAGCTGATAGGAAATGGAAATGTCAGTAATGTTATAAAAAGTATATAATTTTCCTTTAAGCCTTTAATATTATAAAGATGTGACAATTGCATTTATAGCTTCAATAGATAAATATGCTTATTTTGTGCTAAATATTATATATTTATAGACAATGTATTAGAACGGTTTTGTGACCTGTATTAAGTCCTTGAGTACTGGATTGTGTGTTACCCTGGATGTTGTATAATAAAATGGGCAAAATGATAACATATCATATTAATTAATTACACATATGTTGATATTTGACTGTTTAGTGTCAAATAATGTTGAAGTTTCATCATTGTTTTCGGGGGGGTTTTGTGCTATCTTATCACTTTAACTGCTACAGCAGGACTCAGCAAAGGTTTTAAAAGCCACTGCAAGTGGAGTTTGTTACCTATCATATATTGTTTTTTTTTTTTTTGCTATTTTGCCACTGTCCCGATTTGTGAGTGATCTGAAAAATCTTATTAGCATAGTGTTTGGGTGTCAAAGTCTCCCAGAGTAACTAGTAATGTATAGTCAGTATCAAAATTAGATGGAAAACATTGCTGTAATTCCCAACTCCAGTTTGCCGCAGTCGTAGCAGTTACATAGTTACATCTTGTGTCAGGCCTTGGAAACAAGCTCTATGTACATTTGATTTTATGCTCAAAAACAGGGCCCTCCATTCTTTACAAGGTGTTTAATTTGTTTTCTGCTATGTACTCAACCCCTGTACAGCGCTACGGAATATGTTGGCGCGATATAAATAAAGATAATAATAATAAAATAATAATAATAATTGTAAATGAGGTTAGAAAAATACTTTCAGTCTATCAAGTTAAACCTTTTAAGATCTCCTATGATCTGCAATATACAGTTCTCTCGCAATGTTTTAGGGATGGGTGATTAACATAGCTAGGGATATATGTGCTATTATGACCCTCCTAATTGCTTTTGCCGGGATTAGAATAGGGCCCAAAGACGGTGTACTTTGTGTATATAGGGGAACAGAATTGGCTCATGGGCATTCATGGTAACCCATTGCTTATTGATGTTACTTCCAATATTGAGTGCTGATAATTCTTAAGTCCCTACATAAAGGGAGGTTAGATGGAGAATTTGCTACTTACTTGGGACATTGTAATAACTGTAATAATAATAATAAAAAATCTATAAGCCAAGGTAGATAACAGTAAAACCTTTATTCTTACATCAGCATTCCTACTGATTAAATTCCTTGCCTCTGATGACCAACTGACATACATACTCTCCCTTATCACCCCCAGCCTTATGGCACTATGACTGAAAACTAGCCCTAGATAATTGGTGTATGTGATATCATTTTGAATAGGTCCTAGTGTTGTTGATTTTTTTCTCCTGATAGATCATTTAACAAGATATAGGGAGGAATTTTGTAGAGAATATACATGTGGGTCTGTACAAAGAATATAAGACTCAGTGCAATTGGAGCCATGATGTCACATTAGTTTGCAGTGCCTCTGACGATGATAAATGTATATAATGGTTAATTATTTTTTTCATTTTCTAAAAACATTTTGGCAAGTATATTTGTAAAAATAACATGCTCAAAATATAGGACTACAGCTGACCTTTAAACTTTAAAAATCCAGTTTCAAGGTTAATGAGAGTTCCTCTTCAGTTCATTAATGCATCCAAATTCCTGTACTACATGTGAGCTCAGCAGGTGAGGTCACGGGGTTCGGTATCACTGTAACAGTGTGGGATTTGGGCCATTCTGTTTGCACTTGAAGAGTCAAATTAGCATTGGAAAAAAATGGCACTAAGGCCCCTAAGCCTGTGTACTTTACTATAGTATTTACATGTCCTCCCACTCATGCACGTGGCCTCCTTTGATAATTGTGTGAAATTACAACCAGCTGTGAGACCACTAAATACCCGAAACTAAGAATGTACCTGACCTGGTCACATCTGCATATCTATCAGCTTTTGCTTCATTACGTAAGCAATAATACTCACCTATTATTATTTATGGGATTACTGGGGTTTTAGAGAATACAGACAAAATAGATAGTTTTGAAGGGATCTTCATTAGGTTGCCACACACACCACTGTGCTGCAGCATATATATATATATATATATATATATATATATATATATATATATATATATATATATAAAACATTGAATCTAAGAGCACAATGAAGCAGGAAAAAGTCATACAACTAGTCTTTTCTATTTTTTAATCATTATTTATTTTTATTTTTTTATGGCATAATTTTCAAAACCTAAACATTTCACAATCCCATACTAATTAAACAGCAGATCCCCTCCCCTCTGTTATATTAATGGAATATAACAAAAATACAAGTTTTCATGAAATCATGCAATGGGTTAACAACAATATTTTTTTACAAAACTATCACTTTACATTTAGCTGACTATTCATATCTGCGTTTCCATGCGCTATATATATCTCTACTATATTTCAATCTATGAAAAGCTCTGGAATCGGAGACGAACGGGAGCCCGCAACACACACGCAGACATACGGCCTACAACGATCGAGTTGCGGGCTTCCAATTGAATCAGGCCCTATGTATCCATCCCAATCGGAGCCCCCAGCCTATTTTTACTTGGCCCTAAACCCTATGGTATCCAAACAGCCTGCTGTTAGGGACACTATATAATATAATACATACAGTATATGGATGCCACTCTGCAAAAATTTGTACTGGGTGATTTTGGTAAGAAAGCGGTCGCTGCATTATATTCTAATCCCACACGATACATGGAGGGTTAGGCCAAACCCAACTCAAATTTACAATCCGCAATGGAATGCGTCAGGGATGCCTGTTGTCTCCCCTAATATTCAATCTAATGATTGAGCCTTTATTACAAAGTATAAAAACTACAGACACCATTAATTAATTAAAAACGAATTAATTAATAACTAATCCGCATATTGCAGATTAGAGAAGATCTTAAAAGGTTGAACTTGATGGACTGAAAGTCTTTTTTTCAGCCTTAATTACTATGGGCCTCATTCAATTGCGATTTGGCCAATTGAATAAGGCTCTAAATAAGCACATAGCATATTTTTTTAAAATAAGTTTTTAGTTAGTGAAAACCTTGCTTTTGGATAGATGCTTACTAACTAAAAACTTATTTTAAAAAATATGTTATGTGCTTATTTAGAGCCTTATTCAATTGTCCAAATTGCAATTGAATGAGGTAGGGCCTCATGTAGTTATTAAAGGCATTTCCATAAAAAAAGAAACATTAAAGTTAATGGCGTTTGCCGACGATGTTCATTTGACCATGACTGAACCAGAAAATTATCTTGTAAATTTATATGACACTTTAAACAGATTTAATCAGATATCATATTATAAAGTAAATATGCTAAAATCTCAAATAATGATACTGGGCCTCATTCTATTATCGGCCGTAGGAGATGCGGGCCGCAAGGACCGTCCGCAAGCTATTTGCCTATTCTATTCGCTTCCGGCCGGGGATTTCGGGCAGGCTTGCGGACGGCGCCTTGCTTTCCCTTGCGGCCGCCCCCGCCGGAGGAAAGCCTTTGATCTTAAACAGCCGCAAGAGTTTCGGCCGTAAGAAAATCCTGGTTGCTATTCAATTGCTCCGGGAACCCTCTCTGCAAGGCTAAAACCGAGCCGCAGCTTACTTGCAGCAAAAAGGTCCCGCAGGCACAAATTTAAGCACATTATAAAGCCATAATAAAGCCATCCTGCACTCTGAGGAGACTATAAATGATTGTAGGTGTTAGCATTAATAGCACAACATTCTGCTACACTCAAATCCGTAAATAAATGTTTTTTTAATTTATGTCACATATCCATGTAAAAAGTCCAGAGGGCTTGGAGCACCTCAGACCCGCCCACGCTGCTGCCGGAAAATAAACAGTTAATGTTATCTCGGATTTGGGCTGATGTCCAAGCTTGAGAGGGGGTTGCTATTAATCCTCATGTCCCCCATTATGATCCCTAGCATTTACAGAGCTTTACAGTGCCGTCTTGAATTTATTTTTGCATTTAAAGATTTCTGAGCTTACGGCCGATTGCAAGATATACGGCCGGCCGTAAGGGGATATTTGAATTGCAAGGTAACGGGAGCCCCGCAAGGAATCGAAAGCTTTGCGGCCGATAATAGAATGAGGGCCACTATATTTAACAAAAACTGAATGTAGAACACTCAAAGCTAAATTCCAGCTAGACTGGCGATCAAATAAAGTTACACATCTGGGTATTACTTTTACTCAAGATCTAAAACAACTCATAAAATTAAATTATAACAAATGAATTTGTAAAATAAAGGAAGTAATGAAATCATGGAAACTTCATTTTCACTCAATGTCCAGAAGAATGTCTATTTTACCCAGAATAAATTATCTGATGAGTGCAATACCTATAGAAATCCCTGGCTACCTAATCAGGCAATTGCAGTGAGTAATAGACAAGTATATTTACAATTACAAGAAAGCAAGGCTCTCTAGGCAAATAATATCTAGAAATGTCCGGAATGGAGGACTTTCGCTACCTGATTTAAAGAGCTGCCATGAAGCTACTATGCTTGCTCACGTGACAAAATGGTCAATAGGTAAAGATAAGGCAAGATAGTATCAATTAGAAGAGGCATCTCTGGTGAGAGGTTCTCTCATAGAGTTGCTTTGGCCAATGACAATAAAATCTCACCCTCTTGGATTGTTACAAAAGCTATACGTTTTTGGAATAAATTGAACAATAGACTGGCTTTATCCCTTTATCCGAGCCCTTTGATATCTTTATCAAGTAAAGTTAATTGGAATCAAAAATTAAAAGATTTATACAATAGTACAATTTATTCTCTTTTGAAGAACTTGGTAAAAAATATGGCCTTCCTTTAAACAAGTGGTTGGAATACAAAAGGGTCAAACAATGTCTGAGAAGACTTAAAATACACCGAACCCTGAGTCGACAGCTTTCATTATTTGAACAAATTTGTAATGCCAAACAGAATACACACATAATTTCCAAATACTTAGACTAAAAATGGAACAGGGTAAGTCTTTTAAGATTAAAGAATGGGAGAAAGAAATACATTTGACTTGGACAGAGACGCAATGGACTCAAGCCTTTCGAGATACTGATAGATTTATCTGCTTACAAACTGTGGTAGCTAAATTTGTTGATAAAAATAGATCAGATAAATGTTAGAGAGAATGCAATAAAGTTGAAACTTGTAACCATACATTGTGGGAGCGTATTAAGATGCAACAATTCTGGAAAGAGCGTTTTGAATATCTCTCCATGCATTTAAATAAACAAATAAGGCCTGCTATAGAAATGGCGTTATTCCACATTTTCCCTAAAGGGATGATCCAGAAAGAAAAAGCATATTTAATTCAACACTTTATGGTAGCCAATAAACTGATATTATGTCATTGGAAACATGTTTCTAGTCCTACATGGAAATTTGTGGTAGAGGAAGTCAACTCAGTTAGATCTCTTGAACTAGAATTTACGCAATTGCATCACTTATCTGTAGATAAAGCCAAATGATCACTCTGGGACAGATTTAATGCCCCTTGATATGAAGCTGGAGGTTGCAGACTGGCGGTTATTCCCTCTCTCCCCAATGCAATTCTTCTCAATGTTTTTGTTTTTTGTTTTTTGTATATTGTGGAAGTGTTTTTTTTTTTAACATTGTTTCAATATATTATATTGACGAAATTGTACCAAATGGAATTATAGATAGACGTTATGTCTACCCAATGTCTGTATGTTATGTTTTGTGTCAAAATAAAAGAAGTTATACATCAACATATTTTTTATACAGTTTTCTTTGATTCTACACATATTTCACCTGAACAAAAAAACTTTTATTATATAACACTATATCATATGTTATTATTATTATTACTAGTGACTTGCCCGTCAGAAATGACTGCATGATATAGTGTTATACATTGTGTTTTTTGTTTGTCCCTCTCCTGTGTCTCTTTTCCCCTCTCTCCCTCCCCTTTTTTTCAAGCCTGTAACACGGAAGCTGTTCGGAGCCTGCAAAAAGACGCCAATTGAATAGCAAATTAGCTTGCAACCTCACTTACAAGCTCCATTCCTCTCCCCCTGCACCCATTGCGACCCTCACCTGTCTCCTCCTCTACCTTGTGGGCCTGCGAGGCCCGCAATAGTCTCAGGGGGACAGGCGAGGGTCGCAAAGGGCGCAGGGGGAGATCCGGTATCCCGTAAAAGAGATCGCAAGCTAATTTGCTATTGAATTGGGCCCTCATTCAATTGCAATTTGGCCAATTGAATAGGGCTCTAAATAAGCACATAACATATTTTTTTTAAATAAGTTTTTAGTTAGTGAAAACCTTGCTTTTGGATAGATGTTTACTAACTAAAAACTTATTTAAAAAAATATGTTATGTGTTTATTTAGAGCCCTATTCAATTGGGCAAATTGCAATTGAATGAGGCCCTGGGCGTCTAATCTTTTTGCGACCGCCAAGCGGCTTCCGAATTACGGGCTTGAAAAAAATGTGCAAGCCCGTAACTTTGCCAGCGTTACCGACAAACTCACAATTATGACAATTATATATATGAATATGTAAAAATTGTATTTCAATATTGCATTTTACAAACTCCGTGCTAACTTTAGAACGTTTTATAAAATACATTTCCACTGTTGGAAACCACGTTAATATGCTTATTATTATGTTTAGAAATGTATAGAATAGTCAGATATATCTCATTATAAACCCATGACGTCCATTAATTAGTCCTCAAATTTGAATTATACATATTCAGTTTTTTTATTAACTGTTCTATAAAGTTTACTTAATCAAATTACCTAAAACGCTCCTGCCATCTAATTTTAAATAATAATGATATTATTGTACACAGCACTTTGATGGTAACTACACAGGAACTTGATATAACATTGTATGGTGTATAGTGTTTGTTAATAGTTTGGACACCCCAAGGCAGACCTCCTGCCCTTTGATGGTGCAGCTAATGATCTCACACTAACATGTCAGACACACTTTCACACATCCTTCTCAGCAATCTCCCTTTGAAACTATCTATTTAATGAGCAATCCATGAAAAATTATATATACAAAAAATCAAATGGAGTTGAGCATTGGTCTTTATAAATTCTACATAAAAGCATGAAAGTATGCATGTTATAGTTTATATACAGTATGTCAGAAAGTGTTAGATATGCTTACAGAGAGAAATACAGTTGTGTGCATAATCTGGTTTTGTAGTACCACTGAATATAGGTAGTGTACTGCTTCCTAAACATGAGCTGCCCTACATGTAACATATCAGAGTATACTTGTTAAGAGCAAGGACAACTTTTATTATAATTATTGAGGCCACTGGCTGGATCAAATCAAATATATAGACTATTGTAGTATAATCATGGTAATGACATTATCTATCTATCTATCTATCTATCTATCTATCTATCTATCTATCTATCTATCTATCTATCTATCTATCTATATCCATATCTATCTATCCATCCAGCCATCCATCCATCTATCTATATACCTATCCATCCACCTATCTATCTATCTATCTATCTATCTATCTATCTATCTATCTATCTATCTATCTATCTACCTATCTATCTATCTATCTATCTATCTATCTATCTATCTATCTATCTATCCATCCAGCCATCCATCCATCTCTCTATATACCTATCCATCCATCCATCCACCTATCTATCTATCTATCTATCTATCTATCTATCTATCTATCTATCTATTATTATCGATCTATCCATCCACCCATCTATCTATATACCTATCCATCCATCCACCTATCTATCTATCTATCTATCTATCTATCTATCTATCTATCTATCCATCCATTCATCCATCCATCTATCTACATACCTATCCATCCACCCATCCACCATCTATCTATCTATCTATCTATCTATCTATCTATCTATCTATCTATCTATCTATCTACATACACACATACCCATAGTCTGCTGCCACTGTATTATTGAACAGATGATGATGAGAGGACTCATATAAGAGTTGGACCAAGCACTTCCATGATAGTAATAATATACAGTATAGGACATTACTCACAGAATATATATATATTAATATATATATATATATAAATATTTTGGTAAATACTAACCACAGTGCTTTATTTTCTCTTAGGTAGAGGTCCGCTTTATTCACATAACTATTTGCCCTATGTCCTTTCTTAGGGCCTCATTCTATTGTGATTTGGCCAATTGAATAGGGCTCTAAATAAGCACATAACATATATTTTTTAAATAAGATTTTAGTTAGTGAAAACCTTGCTTTTGGATAGATGTTTACTAACTAAAAACTTCTTTAAAAAAATATGTTATGTGCTTATTTAGACCCCTATTCAATTGGCCAAATTGCAATTGAATGAGGGCCTTAGAGACTAGTGCTGTTTATTTCAGAAACAATATCTATGAAAACATATTTTAAAACAAAACTATTAAGGCTTACCTGTTAAATTAACAAAACAATGTTAAGAAATGATAGGGAATAGATATCAGATCCAGTATTTTAATTGATAACACTGGAACAGTCTATAACATGTTTGGTAACAGCTGTATATTGATAAGCACTCACATGTCTTTTCTTGCAGTGCCCTGCAGGCTGGACATATCTTTCCCATGACAGAGAATCTTCCCACCAAAGCATCTTATTGTAAGCCTGGGACCAGATGGTGTGCAGTGAATGATGCACATTGTATGCTATTGTCTCAGAAATCAATAAGATTTGCTTTACTGTGAGAACCAGCAAGGCAAAAAATGCTCTGCATGTCATATCCATTTGACCATGCCTCCTATTTAAGATGCAACATTATAACTATGTATACTGAGCAAGCCATGGGGGCCTCATTTTGGATTGGGTTAGGTACAATGACCAGATCCTATCCAAGTGAGATTTTGATATGTTGTGTATATATAAATACTGTTTTGTTTTCTCTTCAGCTATCTCATTAATTCTCATTATAACTTTCTCATTAGTGCACTCTCAATTTCCCATATTGCTCTATGGAGCCTTTTCACAAAAACGGCTTTGTAGAATAAGATAGGAATTGGACACAAGATCACTAAGGAGTAAGCTCTGGGATTAGTGAAACTAGCAGTATGGCATTGATTGGCAAGTAGAATAAAGGGCCACCTAAACCCAGCCCTTTATAGTGGTTGTAATTTAATAGCTGAATTAGATGTATGACAGTTCATTGACTTTAATTTAGTAAAACATTTGTGGGAATTACTAGGCATCTCAAGTACACACCTTGATTTACTATGCAGCCCTTCCCATCCCTTCTCATGTCAGATGATGCTGAGTTGATTTCCCTTTAAGTGTAAACTTTGTGATACAAATAAGAACAATTCAACAGATTTTTAAAGACACAAATTTATTTTGCTTTAAAAAATGCTGATTTAAAATAAAAGGTGCATTTAAATATCACATTTTAAATATCATTTGATTATGCTTATAAACATTGCATAAAAATAAGACATAAAAGATAATTTCTAATATGAGCATGATATGTTGCATATAACCCCATATATTAACATATGTATCGAATTTCTATAAATGTTATAGACAACAGAATACATCCTTTGATTCAATGTGAATCACAATATAATGTAGTTATACATATACTAACCCAAATAACAAAGTCCTATCAATAAAACCATATATAATTATGTTACATTTTACTCTCACTGGGACCAGCATATAATTATAAATAGCTTAAATTAAGCTTTACTTACATGTACTCAGTACAAAACAGGCTAAACATGTCAAAATGGAAACACAATAATGTATTGTAGAATTTCAGGAATTACTTTTAATATGCTCAGCATATTATATTTGTATTACTTGTTCTGTTTCAGATAAACTTGTAAAGTTATATTTCTACAATATAATCTTCCTTTATAGGATCATAGATCAATGCTATAACCATTGCATAATTTTATATGAAATGTAACTAAATAAACCACTAAAAGAATAGCCATGTATACAATACATGCACATCCTAAAATCATTGCAGTATAATAACATTATGCAAGACATAATACTATAATGATATAACTATTATATGCAAGTAAAACAACATATTCCCATAGGGATATTACTTAGTAGAATACTTTTCACAAAATACTAAAAGGGCAGGGATCTTCATCATGTGCATCTGGCACATCCTGGGATATTACTGATCACAGGTTGTAACAACAGATAATCCAGTCCTTGCTCAATGTGCATCTCCAGTCACTGACACATCAGTATAAGGTGCCCACAGCAGGTCTTGTATTACCAGGGTCTCCATAGCACTTTGGTGGGTTCCAGAGCTGGGGGTTTGGTGCTGTTCTGGTTGGCAGATATCACAACTGGACATAGGCCCTCTGATACAGCATGACCCCCCTGGATATGGTGCAGCAGCTTCACCTGAGCCTCTGTCTGTGTCTGCAGGGTCAGGAAGTGAAGAGAGTCCTGGACACATCTGGAGTGACCTTCTGTGTAGGTTTGGCTGGATGATGGGGCAGCTACAAGAGAACAAGAGAAAGTCTATTAGGATTGTGCTTCATGTTATAATATACAGTCTGTACAAGAGCATCATGTTTGTGTATTAGAAGCAAACTCCACAAGACACTTACATTTCCCAGCCATGTGCTGCTGCAGGAAGCTCACTGTCATCTCCAGGATATCAGCCTTCTCTGGTTTGGGTGGAAGTTGCTGTTTGTGAAACTCTTTCTCCAGTAATATCCTGAGCTGCTCAATGCTGCTGTTAATACGATCTCTCCTCATCTTCTCAATCACTGGCTTCCTCAGCTGGGGAAATAAATAACATTTCATGAATATAACATATTACAGAGTTATTCTTCCTCATTGAGAAATTACTAGTCTCCCCTCCTTGTGCCAGAATATCATTTTAGTGACCATTCTAACCAATGACTATTTTGTTATTTATTTCTACCCAGTGATATAATTTCTGTTAGTATCCCAGATCCAGCAGACTGTACCTACCTTCCTGAGTCCCTGTGTCTCCATGTGACTCTCAGCACTCTGCATGGTCATGTTACAAGGAGCCATCCTGTCCAGTCAGTGCAGCAGCTGCTTTGCTGGAGGTGTCCTCTGATATGTGATCCAAGTGATAAGCAGCTAGTGCAGCAAACCCTCCCTCTATATAGTGCTCTCTCTGCATAATGATGTGTGAGGAGCTGCTTGTGCAGAGGTTCCCACAGTCAGCAGCCAATCACAGCCCAGAAGGGACAATAGAAGTGTGGCCCATTAAATGGGGGCATCTGGAGCCTGTAATACAGGAGGGCAATACAGATGGGTGATGGAAGGTGGGAAAGTGTGAGGACATGTCTAATAAATGATCTGTTAATCTTTTGGTCTAAGACTAGCTGTACATTGTATGTGGCTCAGGAGAATTGAGCTGTCATAATTACAGATAAGTATTCTAACTTGAAGTGTAGGATATATCTTGGCAGGTTAAATCATAGTACATATAACCCATGTGATAATAAGGAAGTTCCCTAAGAGCTTTTACCTCTTTAATATATCTGCACTGTGTCCTACCCAGTACAAAAAGCATATTCCTTTTCAAACTGTGTCTAGCAAAATAATATCATGAGAAAAAGGAAACTAGTGCAGAACTCAGTACCTAGTTCACAATTAATTAACAGTACCATAAGTCAATGAGTGCAATTGTTCCAAATCATCAGCTTATTAGTATCTAGTGTAACTAAATAATTACATTATGCATATTGCATCATTCAACACGTATCATTTAACTAGTTGGATAATGATGTATTTAGAAAGGTGAATATTTAAAATAATGAACAATGAGAACAATAATAGTGCATTCAGGGACACAGAAAATATATTTATTCATACAATAAAATAATAATATAGCATCTATATCTGAACATTTAAGCACTTTTCAGTGAGTTATTCTTTATATATTATTTTTAAAAGGAACTTTGATTAGTGATATTAGTACAAAAACTCTTCAGTGTACCACCTGCTAGTACATCTAGTAAAGGATCTAGAGCAATTTATAGTGCATTTGAGGTATAATCATATATGCATATGTATGCAGAATATAATAAATTAATAAATATAAGTGGACATTGGGCAAAATTCTATAACTGAGTTGCCATTGATTATTAGAGCCATGGATCAATTACTAAAATGTTGTCAATATCAGATAAAGAAACCTGGCAACCATCTAATTACACTATAATATTGTCCTTTAATATTCTTGGATGATCAAAAATGTAGAAAACAAGGGCTAGTAATGTGTAAGGATGAATCTCTGATTGCTCTACATCTTGTGCATTAATTGTATCCCTCTGCAATATAAAAAAAAGCACATTAAGTAATGCATGAAACCCACTGCTCTGTGGATTGACAAGACCTGGCCATGCTGCACACACAGCATATTATTTATAAAATGTAGAAATCCCAACAATCCCTCTTAAATTATTTTACTTTCAATGAATGGTTCACTGTAGAGAATATTTCAAAGGGATTTGGATGAAACTGAAAGACAAAGGATGTGTGAAAGTGTGTCTGACATGTTAGTGTGAGATCATTAGCTGCACCATCAAAGGGCAGGAGGTCTGTCTGGGGGTGTCCAGAGTAATAACAAAGAGGGGACATCCGACACACTGTACATTATATTATATCTTGCCCATACATTATATTATATTTAGCCCATATGTAGTTATATTGAAAGTGATGTGAGCAATGATCTGCACAAGTAAATTGCTGAACTGCAGATAGATGGGACAGCCTTAAAGGGACACTGACAGCAGTTTTTAGTTGCATATGTCAGCCAGTAAGCAGTGATATAGCAGTTTGACTAGTAGTTGCCTACCAATGAAATATACAGTATTACTTATGCTCTCTACATTTCATTTTAGTTTCAATGAAGTTTAAACAGATTTATTTTATATTTTTTCACTTAATACAAAACTTTGGTAATGTTTAGAGCGTACTATTTTAGATGCATGAAAAAAATAATTGCCCTTATAATACCCTTTAAGTGGTACAACTACACGAGAGTAATTAGAAAATGCTGCATTTGCAAAATGTTATGTTGAGAGTTAATGAATTCACAATATTCTCAATGTGCCTTGCCCCTGAAATCGGAGTACCTGGAATATACAGACATTAGGAGATTTGTTTGATAAAGGTAAATTTAAGTTTTTTTCTAAACTATGTGTAGGCTTTACTTTTCCATCATCTAAATGGTTGGAATAGGAAAGAGTTAAAAACTCTATTATAAAATCGAAATATTTAATTACCTCTAACAGAGATCTCACCAATTTCGAAAATGTTGCACTATATAAAGATGGCAAACATATACAGCCTTATTAAATTGCGATTCGGCCAATTGAATGGGGTCTATTTAAGCATAGAGCATATTATTTTTTACAGAAGTTTTTAGTTAGTGAACTTCGATCCAAAAGCAAGGTCTTCACTAACTAAAAACTTCTGTAAAAATATATATGCTAAGGGCCTCATTTAATTGTGATTTGGCCAATTGAATAGTGGTCTATATAAGCACAGAGCATATATTTTTACAGAAGTTTTTAGTTAGTGAAGACCTTGCTTTTGGATAGAAGTTCACTAACTAAAAACTTCTGTAAAAATAATATGCTCTTTGCTTATATAGAGCCCTATTCAATTGGCCAAATCGCATTTGAATGAGGCCCTATGTGTTTAAATAGAGCCCTGTTCAATTGGCCGAATTGCAATTTAATAAGGCTGATAATTTCCAAATGCTACTATATTTAAAAAAAAACAGGTTACGATTGAGAAATCCCCAGGTATGCTTAAATGGGAGGAAGAATGCAACAACCCAATTGACTTGGAAAACTGGTCTAGAGCATTCACGTTTTCACAGAAAACTATTAAATATCAAGCATATAAAGAAGTCAAGTGGTACAGAGGTGGTACTTTGTCCCTGTAAAAATAGCAGCAATAAATAATAATCCAAACCTAGGGCTATGTTGAAGGCTTTGGAGCCAGCAAGGGTCACACAAACACATCTGGTGGGACTGTGATCCCATCAAGAAACTCTGGATTTTGATCTTTGATTATATCTCTAAAATTTGTGGTAAAATTATTAAGCCTTCATGTGAAATGGCCATACACCATATTATGGATGAAAGGCTTAAAGTGGAAGAACAGGCTCTGATTATACAGGTAGTTTCAGTAGTTAAATGGCTTATTGCCAAACCCTGGAAATCAGAACTTATTCCATCACTGAATGAAGTAATAATAATTCTTAAATAAAACAGAGAATTAGAAAGAAATTTATATGGTATGGGTATTGTACTATCTAGGATTAATAGTTGGGCAATTTGGGATAAATACTTCTACGCTAACCCAATAGGCATAATCATATCCATTTTTTTTTTTTATGTATATGTATATATGTGCACTGTACACTTTTATTTTTTTACTTGATTATTGTATGTATTGTTTAAGTAAGTCTGTTTATTTTTGTTTTATCTGTGTTTTGTTTTGTTGTTTCTGTAATTTGTATAAACTCAAATAAAAAAATTAATAAATAAATAATTGCAAAAAGCACCTGTTCCAAAGACATGATAATAATTATTAAGGTTTTAAGATAACAATTAACAACGTGAAATTATTTTATGGGTTATGATAAGCGTACAGGCTAGTCAGAAATGTCAACCGACTAAGAGAATATATATATATATATTTTTAAATTATTTTTTTAATGTTTTGTTTTGTTGTTTCTGTAATTTGTATAAACTCAAATAAAAAAATAAAATAAAAAAAATCATTGCCCTTATAATACCCTTTAAGTGGTACAACTACACAGGAGTAATTAGAAAATGCTGCATTTGCAAAATGTTGTGTTGAGGATTAATGAATTCACAATCTTCAGCATCAGTTAATACGACACTATGTATTATTATTTTTTTTTATGTTAGATGGTGGAAAATGTGCTTCTGTACAATTTATAAAAGTGGTAGTACAGTATATAGATGGGATAACCTTCTAACTGATCTTGGGGCAAATCATATAAATAATTGAGGGTTTGAGTTTTTGGGCGAAGATTTGAGAATACAATATAATCTTGTTTAGAATCATAGCATTGTAATGAACTGACACATATATTTTGTTATAGCTGATAACTGCAAGGTTTATCTCAATGAGCATTGCAGTTACCAGCTATAATCAAATATATGTGTGAGTTATTTACAATACTATGATTCTAAACATAATGATGTGTTCATTGCAGACAATGTATTATATACAGCTTTATAGTATGAACATAAACGTAATCAAGCTCAGAGAGGCGGTGACTGACAGCTGTACCTGGCATGCTGTGGTCCATAGGGTCACGTGGAGTCGTACACGACTGAAACTAAACAACAAAAAGTATTTTTTAATAAAACGACTGCTTTTGCAGGGGACCTATTTCATAGAACAAAACAAGGTTTTATATGAATGTGTTACAAATGGTGCACTGTTTTTTTTTTTTGCAGTCTCTTCTTGAAGTAAATCACAATAACAAAACTATTTTCTTCCATTTTGGGCCTCATTTACATGTCACTACCCAGAATCCTTAGCAACAGTGGAAAAACTGTTTACTGACAAGGTCTCTTGGCTTGTGTGAGACATGTAAGTGCACTCTGAATGATGCTATTTATTTCCTGGATATACAATGGAGGAGTTTTCAATCACCTCTATACCCACCATAACATAGTTAGAGCCTCATTCAATTCCGAGTTGGCCAATTGAATAGGGCTCTATATAAGCACATAACATATTTTTTATACAGAAATTTTTAGTTACTAAACTTCTATCCAAAATCAAGGTCTTCACTAACTAAAAACTTCTGTCAAAAAAATATGTTATGTGCTTATATAGAGCCCTATTCAATTGGCCAAATTGCAATTGAATGAGGACCTATGTGTCTGGTCAGAGTCTCTCTCCAGCCTCATTTCACAGTTGCCAGAACTAAACTCACACAGATGGACCTCATATAAGGAAGAACTGCTCTTTGTGAGTGGGTTTCTTGCACTGAATATCTTTGAAGAGAAAGCACACTTCTCAAGACTAGTAGGCAATCCCCAAATGGTACAAAGTATATAAATAAATCAAGGCGAGTGAACTTAATAAGAAATAAAACTTAACTTTACCATTTATTACATTTTTATTGTCTCTTTTTGCACTTTTTGTGTGTTTATAGATAAAAGAAGAATCATGATTAAAATAATAAAATACAAGACAAAGCTAGAGTGGAGTACCAGCATAAAAAAAATATTGTTTTACCAGCAGACCTTTAATCAATTTTAATATCTATGTCCGCCAATTTCCCTGTAACTCCTGTGATAGGCCATTTAATAGCCCTAAGTCCCTACACTATGATGACACTGGTCTGATAACTGAAAAAATAGAAAATGTGCATAATAATGCAAGTAGTGTGGCCAGTGCCACTTGCAAATGCTCCTACTCAGCTACTAACATCACCAGACATGTCAGCCTGACACATGTATTTCACGTGTTAAGGCTTTTATGGAGGTGTTGCCCTATTGGTGATGTTAGTAGCTGACTAGGAGCACCGGCAAGCATCATTGACCACATTACTTGCTATATTATTCACTTTTTCTGTTTTTCTAGCCATTAGACCAGTCTCAGTCTAGTGTAGGAGCCAATCACAGGAGTTAGAGGGGAATTGGTGGACCCTTTAAACCCCCAAACCAGTGATTAGAAATAGAGCTGGTGGAATATTTCTCTATACTTTAGGTACCTGCTTGTAATATGGGGTATATTTATTTTATAATTACTGGGCAAGATAGTGCAATATGTTTTGGATGAGCTTTGATGTCTTGAACAGCAATTTGATCTATGCAACTTGTATATTCTGCTAGAGACTCTTTGTTATCAGATCTCTGTAAATATTGATTCTATTCAAGCCATCCTTATGATACAAGAGAATACATTTCAAGAGTAATAATCTGAATTTATACATTTCTGAGCCACATCTAGTGATATGACAAATATGTCAGTTTACGTATGGGATCTGATTTGTTTGTGGTACTCTACTTGATTTACCTGTACCCCAGGTATCATAATACTATAGACACACAAAAAGTACAAAGAGACAATAACATTTTTTTTTAACTAAAGGTTAATAAAAGTTAAGTTTTATTTATTGGTATGTTCACTCTCCTTGGTTTATTGAAATACTTTGTACAGTTTGGGGATTACCTGCTAGTCTTGAGAATTATACTATCTCTTCAATTGTATCCAATTACATTACACTACCAGCATGTATATTGACGCCATAAGGGGAGAGCCCCAGCCATACATGGTGATGTGACAACAGTCTGATAGAACCTATTTCTCTCCCAATATATGTTAACATGTCCTGTATAGAGCTATAGTACCAATTGACCTCCTCATCTTCATTAGAAGTGATTGGGTATTTCTGGTAGACATTGCTTACCCTGCATGTGAATTTTTATGTATAGTACTTACAGTGCCTTATTAGCCCTTCTTTATTTACTAATGGTTTCTTGCACTGTACCCTAATCCATAGCAATGTTCCTAAGCCAGCCTGAAAGCAGGGCCCATAGTCCCAAATAAATAACAGGCCTACTGGCCTGTGTGAGATGTAATTGTTCTCAAAATTACCTTTCCTTCCTATTCTAGAACAGGTTACTTTAGAAACATCATTCAATTTACATAGCACCACTAGTAGAATCTATTGGTATCACACTTACAACTTACTTATCCTTTACTTGTAGAGTGTATGATTTTATATTATTATGAGTTCAATGTAACTACAAACTGCAGCAGTTCTACTTGTTAACAGAAAGTTGCCCCCCCCCCCCCCAAATTACATTTACATATTACATTTAACTTCAAACTAGGGAAGTTTACAGCAGCTGTTTGTTTTTATATATTTTTTTAAATTAAAGTTGCATTTTCTTCCACTGCATTCCTGACATTATGATACTTTTAATAATGTTAGAGAAGTCTGACAGAATCCCTGGACAACTTGACACTGTGTGATGATAGAAAATAAGATTTTAAAATGAACAGCTCAATATGACATGGAAAACTTTAGTGTTTGCAAGAGCAGGGGTGGATCTAATGCTGGTGCAGCAGGAGCAAAGCAACAGGGTCTGTGAAGTGCTTTACTGGCAGAGCCCTGGAGTAAAGGGATACAAATAATTTATCATGGGAAGGAGGAAGATTATCATCACCCTTGGGGTCATCTAACCATTAACATAGATTTTTACTTTTTATTGAATCATACAGGGTGCCACTCACAGACACACACCAAAAAAACAAAGTCCTCTTGAATTTCTCATTACGAGTTCATTTTAGGAAACATGTGGATTAGCAACAAACCAACATGGCTGTCACCAATTCACTCAGTTACTGAATTGCCACAGAAAAATCAACAGACACACAATTTTATATCTGTTTACATAAAACGGTGAAAACAATCATTACACAGCCAATTACATTTTATTTATTTATGATATCTAATAAGAATATTACACATACTTTGGTGCATACATAATTTTTATATGATACACTTGGGCGCAGTACATAACTCTTATTAAACATTAAATATGAGTGAAAAAACATATTTTCTTTGTCTAAACTTGTGTACTAGACTCTAAATGAAATCGCTAAGTCATGGGTTAGATGTAGTTAACTATTTCATACCTAATATCTTGCAATGGAAAATTACTGGTTCACAGCCTATATCCCAGCCAAATATTACATTTAACTGGAAAGAGTGCTAATTGTGTGTGTGTGTGTGTATATATATATATATATATATATATATATATATATATATATATATATATATATATGCTAAAAATGTAGGATATTTGTATAATTTTCCACAATAAGGGTATATAGAGAAATAGCTCCATCACTGGCAACAGGCATTAATTTTATACTTTAAGAGCCTCATTCAAATGTGATTTGGCCAATTGAATAGGGCTCGATATAAGCACACAACATATTTTTTTTATAGAAGTTTTTAGTTAGTGAACTTCTATTTAAAAGCAAGGTCTTCACTAACTAAAAACTTCTGTAAAAAAATATGCTCTGTGCTTATATAGAGCCCTATTCAATTGGCCAAATTGCAATTTAATAAGGCTTTAAATACTTAAACATATTAAAATGTTACATACTAAACTATTTTGGAAATATTTAAGAAAGTAGTTATCATATGCTGAAGTTTTAACATTTTACTTTATCAATCCCATATTTAAAGTACTCTCTTTTAAAGAACTAGACTTGGTAATGGGCAAAACATTTTACACTGTAAAAAAAGAAATTACTACAGTATTTAACTAATTCACTAATATATGCAATTCCATATTACTTTGGCAATCATTGTTTTTTTCTATTGTTAACCCGTTATAACAGTTGGGAGATGCCTTAAATGAAGATAGGATTTGGAATCTTATCTGCATATAATTTGACAAGCCAAATAAGCAAATAAACTATCTGCACTAAGAAAGCATATACTAGTTAATGAGTTAATGACTGAATATTGTTAATATAGTACATTTTTTTTACCAATTATCAAGAAGAATATATTATAAATTTGGGTCTACATGGATATTGATACATTTAGTACATTTTGAGATACTATACAAGTAAACACAACATATTTTTTATAAACATTTTATTCTGTATAAGCACATTTGAAAAATAATATTATAACGGTCCATATAAATATTACACAAAAGTACAACATAACACATAAATATGTGAATATATTAATATTATATTGTATAAACCAATATAAAATGACAAGTCACACCTGTTGAGAATTTCTACAGATCTTAAAGACAAGGTACAACACTATATTTTGGATTCAATATGAATCAATACTTCATTTACTTTAAAATACAATAACCATCAGAACATAGTGACTATCAATAATCTATAAAATTAGATTATATCTGTTAGTCACATGGAGATATTTTAAAATACACAATAATTAGCTAATGTCAAGCTTTACTTTGCATGTACTCAGTACCAAATATTCTAAAATCATTTAAAAATGGGTACATAGTATTGTCTTCGATTAATTCAGGATATCTGAATTCAATTTAATGTGGCCAATATAAAATATATTATTACATATATTATTTGCTATTATGCTGCCACAATTAGCGATTTATGTTATAATTTGAAAACAACAGTTACTTTCAAGGACAATAAAATCCTATATAGGATTACAAACCAGTTTTAAGTCACTGGAAATAGGATTACAAATGTAATATAGAAAACATAAACAATAAATAATGTTTGCTATGGCATGTATACACCATAAGCACAGCTCCAAATAATTACATAAATGTAATATTATGTGAGATTCAATAACATAATATGATATTTACTGATACATTTAATCAAAATGACATATTCCCATAGGGTTATTACATAGCAAAATACTTTTTCCAAAGTATTAGTAGTGCACTCAGTGCAGTTATAGCCTGTCAGATGAAGGCTTATAGATGGATCTTCATCATGTGCATCTCTGCACATCCTGGGATATTACTGATCACAGGTTGTAACAACACATAGTCCAGTCCTTGCTCAATGTGCATCTCCAATCACTGACACATCAGTATAAGGTGCCCACAGCAGGTCTTGTATTACCAGGGTCTCCATACCACTTTGGTGGGTTCTAGAGCTGGGGGTTTGGTGCTGTTATGGTTGGCAGATATCACAACTGGACATAGCCCCTCTGATAAAGCTTGAGCCCCCTGGATATGGTGCAGCAGCTTCACCTGAGCCTCTGTCTGTGTCTGCAGGGTCAGGAAGTGAAGAGAGTCCTGGACACATCTGGAGTGACCTTCTGTGTAGGTTTGGCTGGATGATGGGGCAGCTACAAGAGAACAAGAGAAAGTCTATTAGGATTGTGCTTCATGTTATAATATACAGTCTGTACAAGAGCATCATGTTTGTGTATTAGAAGCAAACTCCACAAGACACTTACATTTCCCAGCCATGTGCTGCTGCAGGAAGCTCACTGTCATCTCCAGGATATCAGCCTTCTCTGGTTTGGATGGAAGTTGCTGTTTGTGAAACTCTTTCTCCAGTAATATCCTGAGCTGCTCAATGCTGCTGTTAATACGATCTCTCCTCATCTTCTCAATCACTGGCTTCCTCAGCTGGGGAAATAAATAACATTTCATGAATATAACATATTACAGAGTTATTCTTTCCCATGACAGTTTATTGAGAAATTACTAATCTCCCCTCCTTGTGCCCAGAATATCATTTTAGTGACCATTCTAACCAATGACTATTTTGTTATTTATTTCTACCCAGTGATATAATTTCTGTTAGTATCCCAGATCCAGCAGACTGTACCTACCTTCCTGAGTCCCTGTGTCTCCATGTGACTCTCAGCACTCTGCATGGTCATGTTACAAGGAGCCATCCTGTCCAGTCAGTGCAGCAGCTGCTTTGCTGGAGGTGTCCTCTGATATGTGATCCAAGTGATAAGCAGCTAGTGCAGCAAACCCTCCCTCTATATAGTGCTCTCTCTGCATAATGATGTGTGAGGAGCTGCTTGTGCAGAGGTTCCCACAGTCAGCAGCCAATCACAGCCCAGCAGGGACAATAGAAGTGTGGCCCATTAATTAGGGGCAATCTGGAGCCTGTAATACAGGAGGGCAATACAGATGGGTGATGGAAGGTGGGAAAGTGTGAGGACATGTCTGTATACATTTTATATGGTATTGGAGGATTGGCAACATATGGATGTGATCTTAAAAAAGTACCAGTACTCCCCTGTAATAACCTGGGTGCATTGGTCTGCTGCCCTTCTGTTACTTCCCTACAGTGTTTTTCTCAGTACAGATAAGTGCTGATATCATCTGAGTCAAATATCATTAAAATCTGAAATCAATTTTGCACTTTAATATAAATAGCATAATTTTGATTGTATAACCTCTATTCACAAACAGCAGATATATACAAGGCTGCTCTTTTACAAGGAAAATAACCTATGTTTAATGTATCAGTAATAATTACACTGAGCTAGATGAAATATGGGATTTGCCATAGAAAACATACCTTAACTTGCTATAAATATATTAGATTGAAACTGAACACATGCATTAAAAGTAGCTGGGATTATTTTGGAGATGTCTGATCACGTACCCCTTCCATTCATATATTATATAACACAGGAATGCATACGTTATCTAAGAAGCCTTTTAGATAACCAGCCCCCTACTAGCACACATACATATTAATTATTAGATGGTGTCTACTCTGGATGAAGTATACTACAAGAGCACTGCACAAGTAATGCCATGAAAAAAGGAACAGAGTGCAGAACTCTAAGTAAGGTGTCATATCATGAAGTGGCTGAGATGAGTCCAGAAGGGCTGTGATGTCAGATTTCCCCTGTAGGAAATAATGCATAGTAAATCAGGGGATGCACATCCCAGGCACTTGGAATGCTTAGTAAATTCTCATTATAACTGATTCACAGATAACAGAGCCATGAATAGGTTAGTACAGCATTGCCAAAGTACCAGGTTATTATCTTCTTTTGTTACAACATAATAACAATACACATATTGATCATTTAACAATTATCCTTTAAAATCGTTTGATAATCAATAATGTATAAAGCAAGTGACAGGTGTATATAAGATTTTAAAGTTAATGTTACAGTCTGTATCAGGTTTGTGGATGTTTGTGTTATATGTTCTGTACAAATATTGTCCTCCTTTCTACATCACTTTAGTGCATCATAATACCAGATAATAATAATAATAATAATAATAATAATAATAATAATAAAGCACACCCATATATGCATTAAAAGCGTATTAATACGCTTTTAATGCATATATAACATATAACAGTATAATTAATAGAGACTTTATCCACAACATTTGAATTGTTTTATGTAATTTTTCATGGATTGCTCATTAAACATAATTATTCTGCCTAGGCCCAGCAGTATATAAACCTCATTCTGATTCTTTATACAGAACTACACTATGTGCTGGTGCTTTATAATAAGGGTAACACATATCAATTGCACACATTTTTCACTTGAAAAATTGCTGTTATCTATAAATTATTTTAGTGTATTTTTTATTTCATTGCTTACTTTGTGAAAGCTTTAAAGGGACATTGCTGAACAGTCAGAGTGTGAGGGATGTGTGAAAGTAGGGGGTAGAAGCCAGAATAAGTCTAAGGGGGGAGAATACAGCTCATTAGATTCACAGGCCAGAAAATAGCTTATATATACATACATACAAATATAGACAAATCTGTAGGGGGGGGGGGGGGGATTTGTGTCCCACATCCCACCAGTTCCAACACCCATGTGTGAAAGTGTGTCTGACATGTGTGAGATCATTAGCAGCATCTTCAAAGGACAGGAGGTCTGTCTTGTGTTGTCCAAAGTAATAAAAAAGAGTGGACAATACTGATGCACCATACACTATTATATCATTACCTGTGTAGTTACCTTCAAATAGCTCTCTACAATGACATCATTATTATTTGAAACTGGATGGTAGAAGCATTGGGGTAGTTTGCAGTATCCTTTATTGAAATGGCTGTATATAAATAGAATAAAGACTGAAAGGTAGGATCAATTACAATAGATTGATGAGTACTGACTACTGAATATGCTTAAATCTGTTGGGAATACTAATAAAGGATGGGAAGACATGTTAGAATGAGTCATCTAGATGGCTCCCCTTGGTTTTAGCAGATATTTTTGCCCATTCTATGCAATTCATTATTTCAAAACATAGTAATGCTCTGTTCAAAAACGTTCTAATATTAGTATATAGATTGTCAAATGCACTATTTAGAAATCAGTTATATAATAATAATAATAATAATAATAATAATAATAATAATAAGGTGCAGTGTTATGTAACAAAATCTTATTATTGTTGATTCAAGGGAAACTGTATAAAAGGCTGTTGCAGATGATGCACAGTTACTGAAGTGTCTCCAATCTTGTGTCTTCCTATTACAGAATGCAGTACCTTATAAACATTATTCAATGTATATGTAGCACACATAGGGCCTCATTCAAAATTTGATTTGGCCAATTGAATAGGGCTCTATATAAGCACATGGCATATGTTTTTAACATAAGTTTTTAGTTAGTGAACTTCTATCCAAAAGCAAGGTCTTCACTAACTAAAAACTTCTGCAAAAAATATGCTCTGTGCTTATATAGAGCCCTATTCAATTGGCTAAATCAAATTTTGAATGAGGCCCTATGTGTGCTACATATAAACTGAATAATGTCTATAAGGTACTCCATTCTGTAATAGGAAGACACAAGATTGGAGACACTGCAGTAACTGTGCATCATCTGCAACAGCCTTTTATACAGTTTCCCTTGAATCAACAATTCGCATTAGAATGAGGCCCCTTATCATATAAGGGGAATGAGGTCATAACACTTTTCAATTCATCTCTGCTACTTGAGATGCTTAGTAAATGCCACAAATAAGTCTTGAAACGTTCAGTGTGTAACAAAAGCTCTTAGAGTAGTTATACTTTATACTTGTTGGAACAAAGCACACAACTAATACCAAAAAACAAGCTTTCCATGCTGTTTTCCACCAGCTTTTTACTTGTTAATATGTTTTTCAAAGAAATGCATTAAAATATAAAATTTCTCAGCATTTCTAACAGGACCAATGGACCAGTACATCAGCATCTGGAGATTTTGATACAATGTATATCTTTCCAGAGCTAATGTAGGATGCTTCCAGATCTTAACACAATATGAGTATGAATATTTCTTTTTGCGTTTTTAATTTGTATCTGACTACTTTTACACCTATTTAGCCTGATAATTTAATAAATTAGGAGGTGACACACAGCTTTGAGTCTCCATGGAGTAAAACTACCTAATTAGTTATAAACTCAAATTAGGCAAATGTTTTTGTTTAAATACATGAATAAAGTGGCTTCTAAACATTATAATGACAAAGAAAAACTAATAAGGATTTGTCTACTGTTAATTTATCTCTTAGTTTGTTGAACAGAAATGTGTTTGACTTACCTGGACACAACTTAGTAGACATGTCTCCAGGTACAGTGAGTTTATATGTATTGTGTTACTTACATTATCCCACAATGGTTATTACATGTACAGCTCAGTAACGCTCTCTGCATAAACTATGTAAATGTACTGACCATGAAGCATAGTGTGAATGTAAATGTTAGAATAGATGTAATGGTAGAAGATAGGTAGATACAGTTGTAGGGAGAGAATGGTAGATAAACATACAAGATAGGTAGATAGATAGATAGATAGGTAGATAGATAGATAGATAGATAGATAGATAGATAGATAGATAGATAGATAGATAGATAGAATGATGGATAGATAGATAAATAGATAGAAGATTGGATAGATAGATAGATAGATAGATAGATAGATAGAT
Organism: Discoglossus pictus; assembly: GCA_027410445.1. Taxonomy (NCBI): domain Eukaryota; kingdom Metazoa; phylum Chordata; class Amphibia; order Anura; family Alytidae; genus Discoglossus; species Discoglossus pictus. Next base: position 157,162,896 of record CM050169.1, read on the forward strand.
AGATAGATAGAATGATGGATAGATAGATAGGTAGATGGATAGAAAGATAAATAGATGGTATAGATAAATAGATAGATATATAGATAGATGGGGGATAGATAGATAGATAGATAGACAGATAGATAGGTAGAGGTGGATAGGTGGATAGACATTGTTCAGTTTATAGCTTTATATTGGAATTTACAAATAAATAGTCATTGTTCATTTGGGCAAAAATCATTGAGAAAAATCTATCTATCTATCTATCTATCTCTATTAACCCATCTATGTCATGTTAATTAGCTGTTTATATGTACTCTGAAAGTCAGTATTTCTGTACAGATAATTAAACCATTAGAACAACAATAGTGTACATTTGATGCTTCTGCCCCTATTGTAACCCTGTGTGTGCTGTGTGTTAGTCTGATTCCCACAGTCAGGAAGATTATGGGCAATAGGAGAGTGTGACAGCTCTATGTGACAGCACCAAGGGACAGCTGGAGAAAGAGACACACAAAGGATGTATGGGGGGAGATGTGATAATTATCCACTATAGAGACACTACAATAACTTTTATAGTGGGATGGCATGGAGTTGGTGTAACTTCTGTTTGTGTTTTGGTGATGAATATTGGACTGCAGAGCATGTGAATTTTAAACTAACAACTCTGTACAACCTGAAGCAGTATCTGAAACACTCATAGTTTTAATACACAAAATGATATACACAGACTCACTAAAAACTTGTGATTGTAGATAATATCAACACTATTAAGAATTTTAACCGTTTTTGTTTACTTAATTGAAACCACACTAAAGCCTTGTATTTATAGTATACTCTTTTGTGGTGCTAGACCTGATAGTGGTAATTTCTTAGACAAACATTAACATATAACATTTATTTAAAAATAACTATTACTTTCAGCAGAAACTTTTTAATTTGTCAACTGATTTTTATCACTTGTTAGAGGAACTTTAATGCAGAAAATATTTCTAAGTTCAACTGAAAGCATTTCCAGAAATAGATACAATTTATAGTAGCAGCAAGTATATCCTATCTGCATACACGATCCATCCCAGGTGACAAGCCAGGAAAGCATTATTGCATATAATAGTTAATGGAATTACGTTTTTTTTATCCTATTTAAAAATGTTTTGCCCTTTATATAATTGGTTATTTGCAAAACCATTTTGTAACAAACATAGGGGGAAACCTTATTATACAGTCAAGCAAGAAAACATTATATATAGGTTTGTAAATTATTTTATTTATCTTTAAAAACAATATTTAAAAAAATATGTCATTTGGCATTATAACAGTCCATACAAATATTACAATAAAAGTAATACATAACAATCACTTATGACATGTAACATGGTACATAATATCATATCATCTGAGCCCAAGAAAGACTTCTAGTACATCAAGTTCAATATGAACACATTAATACATTGTATATGTCATTACAAAATTATCATATGTCTCACTTATGTTGAGAATTACTATAAATCTGTAATAATACAAATTGTAATACAATATTTCGAATCCAAACGGAATCAATACACAATGCAGTTATTAGTAAAATAACCTGTATATATTAGGGAATATCAATACAATTAGAATCTATACAACTAGATTACATTTAACACACACACATATATATATATATATATATATATATATATATATATATATATATATATACATGTTAAAACTAAAAACACAATATTGTGTTCTAGATATTCAGAATGTCTGAATAAATTATAATATGGTAAAGTAATGTTTTATAAAAGCATTAAATTGTAGTCTTTATAAAAACAAAAGTGCAAGAAAATCCTATATAAGATAAGAAACTAGTGATACAAACATTAATATATTTGATTGCAAGTGTTTTGCATAACCATAGGCATAGCTCCAAATCATTGCATAGATATGACACTATGTATGACATAATATTATAATGAAACTATATATATGACATAATAATATAATGATATTGGCTGATGCATTTAAGAAAAACTTCATATTCCCATAGGGATATTACACACACTTTCCCCAAGTATTAGCAGTGCACTCAGTGCTGTACTTAGAGCTTTACAAGTATAGCTTATCTGACCCAGGGGGTCTTGAAATAGTAAAGAGACCTGTATTAGATACATCTCTGCACATCCTATATAGGATTACAAACAGGTGCTAAGCCAATGGAAGATGCTATTACAAATATTACATAAAATATAAAAACAATAATCATCTTAAAATATGGCAATGTATACACCATCAGCACAGTTACAAATAATTGCATAAATATAACTTTATGCTAGATATAATACCATAATGATATTAACTGCTGTATTAAAGTAAAACAACATATCCACATAAGGATACTACATAGAACTCTTTTCACAAAGTATATATTACATTTTTGCAGGTATAACCTATCAGAGATAAGAAGTCATGAAGAGGCTCCCACATCACATCTGCACATCCAGGGATATTACTGATCACAGGTTGTAACAACACATAGTCCAGTCCTTGCTCAATGTGCATCTCCAATCACTGACACATCAGTATAAGGTGCCCACAGCAGGTCTTGTATTACCAGGGTCTCCATAGCACTTTGGTGGGTTCCAGAGCTGGGGGTTTGGTGCTGTTCTGGTTGGCAGATATCACAACTGGACATAGCCCCTCTGATACAGCATGAGCCCCCTGGATATGGTGCAGCAGCTTCACCTGAGCCTCTGTCTGTGTCTGCAGGGTCAGGAAGTGAAGAGAGTCCTGGACACATCTGGAGTGACCTTCTGTGTAGGTTTGGCTGGATGATGGGGCAGCTACAAGGGAACAAGAGAAAGTCTATTAGGCTTGTACTTCATGTTATAATATACAGTCTGTACAAGAGCATCATGTTTGTGTATTAGAAGCAAACTCCACAAGACACTTACATTTCCCAGCCATGTGCTGCTGCAGGAAGCTCACTGTCATCTCCAGGATATCAGCCTTCTCTGGTTTGGGTGGAAGTTGCTGTTTGTGAAGCTCTTTCTCCAGTAATATCCTGAGATGCTCAATGCTGCTGTTAATACGATCTCTCCTCATCTTCTCAATCACTGGCTTCCTCAGCTGTGGAAATAAATAACATTTCATGAATATAACATATTACAGAGTTTTTCTTCCTCATTGAGAAATTACTAATCTCCCCTCCTTGTGCCCAGAATATATTTTAGTGACCATTCTAACCAATGACTATTTTGTTATTTATTTCTACCCAGTGATATAATTTCTGTTAGTTTCCCAGATCCAGCAGACTGTACCTACCTTCCTGAGTCCCTGTGTCTCCATGTGACTCTCAGCACTCTGCATGGTCATGTTACAAGGAGCCATCCTGTCCAGTCAGTGCAGCAGCTGCTTTGCTGGAGGTGTCCTCTGATATGTGATCCAAGTGATAAGCAGCTAGTGCAGCAAACCCTCCCTCTATATAGTGCTCTCTCTGCATAATGATGTGTGAGGAGCTGCTTGTGCAGAGGTTCCCACAGTCAGCAGCCAATCACAGCCCAGCAGGGACAATAGAAGTGTGGCCCATTAAATGGGGGCATCTGGAGCTTGTAATACACCAGAATAAAAGACAAGGCAGGGGGCAAGCTGTGAGGTGGAGGGAAAGTGTGAGAAAGATATGTCCCAAGATGCTATTAAGAAACATGATTGAGACAGAACATCAAGTAAGTGTCCCAGGGTATCTTCCATGCAAAAAGAAAATTATTAAGTGCAGTAACATCTGATCTGTAAAGAAACTCTCTAAAATTGTAAGTTGCAATGTAATCATGAGCTAAACTGCAGCCCTGTAATGCTGTAGATCAGTATATCAGAGTGAAGTGGCAATTGTTATCTGCTCAGGTTATTTCTGGGTTGAACCATATTTTTCCTCTCCTCACTATACATATACATATGTTATAAAACATGTTTGATTGTTTGACTATTCATTATACTAAAGAGCTTCCATTATATTTTTACAAGTTCCATGTATTTTTTCCATTATTTACTTATAGATGCAAAATAGTAATAAAACACGATTTTCTTATGCCAATATATTGGATATGTGTAGATTTTCTGGTACAAATTAAGATGATGACTAGAACTGAAGCAGTGGTGTCATGCAATTTACATTTCAAATCAATTGAAATACGAATTCAGTGATATAACTTCATTTTTTATTCTATGGTAAAAATTCTGCCCCTTTGTACAGGGCTACACTGTGTGTTGGTGCCTTATAAAAAAGTGTAATAAGTATGTCTGCTTGGAGCATCACTTTGTTATGTATAATTTATTTATGTGGTTTCCATGAATCACTCACCTGGGGGAAGTTTCAAAGTAACTTTTATGACTCCTGAAAGTCACAGGGATGTGAGAAAGTGTGTCTGAGATCATTAGCATCAAAGCACAGGAGGTCTGTCTGGGGGTGATCATGGGAATAACACACAAGGGACATGTCTGCTTCTCTGGGCTGGATTCACTAATGGAGGAAGGATTAATGTATGTATTGTATGGCAATGTGAGCTTTATTCTTCAGTGTTTGTCCGCCCCATGTCACCTGTTCACTTTGGAGGCTGCTCTAGAGGAGATTAGATGCAAATTACCAATAATACCAGTATTTGGTAATTACATTTAATTTGAGCATTTTAAATCCTCTGTTACTACTGTTTTATACACAGGGAATATGCTTTTCTTTATTACCCCCACACAATTAATCTTAATTAGTTTTTCTTGATAAAACTGCTAAAACTTGATACAATCTCAGAAGATGGATATTTCACTTAA